>CAHIKZ030002201.1:902500-1007500 GCA_903632075.3 Acanthosepion pharaonis
CCACTAGGTGCTTTAGATTTTCCAGGAGACATGTTAGATAGTGTTGCCATAGCAGAAATCGAAAATTAATGATGGTGATAATAATAATAATAATAATAATAATAATAATAATAATAATAATAATGACAGACTCATTTCCTGTGCCGTCTCGCTTGTTTTAGCAGTTTCATATGTTGTCAATATGGACTGGTTTCAACTTTCAATTGTCTATTAAATGCCATGATGTATCAAATCCTTACGTGGTTCTGATACGGTCGAAAGTCAATGAACAAAAATAACAAAACAAAACTAAACCATTGGACGGTTTATATAAAATTTCAGTTCCATTTTACAACAATTTATTCGTAAATTTAAAAAAAAATACAATAAAAAAGGAGTTTGTCAGTCTAATTTAATATAACTCATTTGAATCAATAATTGTTACATAAGTATACCCCAGTGCATGAATCCTACAACTTCACTTGTGTTCACTTCAGACGTGGGGGTATTTAGTTAGTAATATCGCTGAAATAAATTCCCAACCTCACTAGAGGAAATACTCTTAAAAGTGTAAACTTTAATCCCTTGCGAAGAGATGTCATTGGGTTAAAAGCGTTAATCTTTATGCAACCAGTGAATGTATCTGTATGGAATTTGATGCCAATCAGAGTACCCTTAAAGAGTGAAAAAGAATATGAAAAATAACAAATCAAAAAGAAATTTAAAATAACGGATATGTGAAAATGTGGGTTTAGAGGCTCTAAATTTTCAATTTACGCTGTAGGAATGTTTTATGAGCCCTTGGACAGATTAACTTAAAAGTATTTCTTTAGAATGCCCATCAATCTTTTAAATGTAGCTCGAAGCTATTAAGCTTAAAACCGTCATCTGTTAATGTTGCTTTCCGGCAATTATAGCCAGTCCAGTCGATGTCTCGAATTTAACTTGCCCTCAGTTGACATTCTCTTGTGCAGCACACATAAATACTAAATAATATTCTTTCCTATTTGTTTTTTTTTTTTATTTTAAAATCCTTCATACTGTCATTAAAACCGACTTAGTGATGACTGGAAATGTTTTTTTTTTAATTTTTCAGAACAGGAGGCAAAATATTTATTTTTAACATCTTCAAATCTTCTATTACTTACACTTACACAAGGGCATCCTTATGAAAAATTCTATTCGAATTGACTCATCTTAGTAGGTTTATTGAAAACGTTTCGAAGGTTTTAATTCTAGCTTTCTTCAGGGGTCTGTTATTGATAGGATGGTAATTACGAACTGTTTTCATCATCATCGTCATTATCATTATCAGTCTCTTGACAGGGTTGAGTCATAAGTTCACTGTAAACCTTAGCACCTGTCTAGATCCATTTATATATCAAATTTGATTGAGTGATCTATTTTAAACGGCTTATCAACTCTGTGTGCGCTATTTAAAGTCGAAACATTTTTTGCATTGTAAGAATAATGTTAAACATTGCATTAACATATTTTTAAGAAAAAACAATAACATACTAGTCCTACTATACAACCCATAGCTGGTCAGAAGGGACGAATTCATAATTTCCCCCATTGCAATGATACTTTCTTTCATATTAATACACGGTGGAGTAATGGATAGCGGCTCGGATTGAGGAATCGTATAGCCGAGTTCGAATTCCAGTCAAATCCATTAATTTACTTACATGCTAATATCCAAAAGTATCATCTATAGAACCCGATCTGCTAAATAGCTTTGGATAGCAACTGGTCTACTGCAGAAAGAAATGGCAACCTACTCCGGGCCAAAAAAAATCTGCCTCATCAGTTATGTCTCGAAAGATACATGATCGCCTAAGTGTGTATCACGCATGGCACATAACTGAATGACTTAGATTGGCAAATGTGCCCCATTATTTTGCAGTTGAAATAGCTAGATGCAACCGTAAGTAATTTTTCATCTTCCTTATTTAACTCTCTTCCGGTATCTTGCGTGCCACTTGAAATACATAAATGCAATTTCAATCGTCGTGTTTTCTTTTTCCTTGAATCCTTTTCTTTTATTAATCATGTCTTATTTTCTCTCTGTAATCCCTTGCGTCTTAGTGGCTTTATCACCTTGCTTGTCGTGAAATGGTTATTAAAAAGCTAATGTAACGAAGCCAACTGATCTGAGATTTCTCATTCAGTTTTGCTCATTATCGGACCCTCTACAAATCAGCAATTACGCCTGTTCAAACCCTCCCCTCCCCAGATCAAAGCACGGCGGATGTCCTCCAACCTGACGGTTCACATTGTTCAAGGAGAATTCACCGTTGTATATATGGCCGGAATCCTCTGCCCTCGTCGTTCGCTTCCGTCTAGGAAGCCCTTCGTCCACCGATACCCTGTCATGCTGGCACTGATTGCATATATTGCTATGGAACCCAGCCTTCTCCATTGCCTTAGATAGTGTTTCCCCCTACAGAAGGTCCATCCATACTTTGACAGGCAGTAATTTTATATATTTGGGTGTCTAGCTAGCATCTTCTCAGAAATGACGAGTGGGTGAACAAGTTATCGCAGATGACTCCAATCAGCCGTGAAAGAATTGTGGTGCATTAGCTGCCACATAGGAGTATTGAGATCAGCACACATTTCTTTGTTTCTGATGAACTTTTCTGTTTTCTTAACATTTCCTTTAGTTTTGTGTAGGGGTTTCTTCTACTACATTTCAATGTATGACATCAGTAATACCACCTCACCAGATTAAGATAACGAGGATATTTGGTAGGTTAATTAAATAGTAGAAGATTTAAATGAAATATGCAAGCTGCGATAGGTAAATTGTCGTCATATTATATTTTTAATTTCGGGTATGCAGAGTTTTGGTGCTTGATTTTGTTGATTGCACAGTATAGTAGGGTCAGTTGGGCACCGACTGTCAGAAAAAAACACCATGATGCAGTTCACTTCATCAGAAATTTGGAAATGGCAGGTTGTAATGCTTGGCGTTCATGCCGGAAGCTCCATTATTAAAATTTCAGAGCGTCTCGGTGTCAATATGAATATTCGGAAAGAGTTTGATGATATATCAATATTAAGATTATGATGCTTGGAGTGGTCACTAATAACGTTATGCCTCCATTTATTTTCCTTCAGAGCCCCAGACACAACACGGAACCCTCATTCAAGTGCTGGAAGAGACCTGTTTCTGGAAAGAGGACTGTATATCATGCCCTTCAAGCAGGAGGATCCAGTTGTGGCTCTCAGACAATTTCTGCGATTACATCAACCCTTTACCTATGGCCACCTAACTCTCAAGACTCCAACACCCTTGATTATCATGTGTAGGGCACAGTTGAGGGAGATTAAAACAAAACTCATGGAATATCAAAGATGAATTGAAGGCAAGACTTATGGCCGTATTCGCCAACTTAAACAAGAAGACCGTCCAGAAGAGATGCGGAACGTTTCGAAGTCTTCTGGAGGCCGTGGTAGAAGTCAATGGCGATTTTATTCGATAACTTTACTTTTTAATATGTGAATATATTTTTGTGTAATTATGGTAAATATAGCTGTTAAAATGTGATGTCTGTGTTATTTTTATATTTGCGTAATTTAGACGATAATTTATCCATCGCACCCTGTATATTAATGCTAGATATGGTCTGGTACTCCCGCTATTTATCTAGAGGTAAATATCAAAAAGTTTTCATTAATTTACGGTTTGAGTTAGCTAGATATAATCACATGATCTGTTTTAACAGTTTCTTCTACTACCGCACTCCTCGCGTATGGAACTCCCTTCTGTTTCCATGACTCCAAGCCAAATATAACCTTTGAAGATTTAAATGCAACGTCAATCACTTTCTAATTTCCCCCGACTAGTCTTCTTTTGTTTTTGCTTCTTGTAAATTTTCCGTTTTCTTCTGCACCTACTAACACCTTATGTCCTGCTGACCTGTCTATATTGCTTGGGTGAAACCTATTAAACAAACAAAGAAACAAACACGCACTTGCGCACACGCACACACACACACATATATATATATTTGTGTGTGTGTGTGTAGAAATATAGGAAAGAACCGTTAGGTTAATAATCCAAAGTTCTTTAGTATTTTTGTTTTATTATTTTAAAAAGCGGTGCTCAAAACACAAGTAGAGCGTAAATTAAAATTATTTTTTTAAAAATATGATTCCATCGCTGCATAAGAGTTCTCATGTTTTAAAAACAGAGGCTAAAACGTCAAATTCATTTAAAGAAATTAAATTAAAGCAGATTGTTCTTTTTCATTCTGAAGCGAATTTTGGAATTTTTGCAATTATATATATATATATATATATATATATATATATATATATATATAAAAGTGAACATTGAAATCAACACTTAAAGACGACATGCTAGATGCAATCGTCAGCATAAAACAGACTGTCGCCTTTAAGTGTTGATTTCAATGTCCAAATTTATATTTACACACACTCTCTCTCTCTCTCTCTCTCTCTCTCTCTCTCTCTCTGATATTGAGCACTTTATCCCATAAATATAGCACAACTTAAGAATATATTTCTTTATATATATTTTTTTTTTATATATATATATATATATATATATATATATATATATATTTTTAGCTTGTGTCCTAAGCCAGTTAGAATCTGTCCGAATTTTGAATAAAGAAAACAATTTACTAAATGATACATTTAATTACAGATTCAATCAACAATGTATTTTCCCTGATTATCTATGACTTCTTTCCATCTATTAACAAGTTTATTAATTCCATCACTGTTAAATTCTTTTGGTTTGATTCGAAGAACTCACAAATGTCAGTTTTAACCTCTTCCTGTGTTACAAAAGCTGTTTTTTTCCAAATGATTCTGTAAGCTCGGAAACAAATGGTAGTCTGAAGGAGAAAGATCAGGAGAATAAGGTGGATGAGGAATTTTCTCCCAACCAAGTTCTTCGATCTTTTGTTATGTGATTCTTGCTGTGTGGGGTCGCGCATTGTCCTGATGAAACATCACCCCTTGTCGATTCACTAAAGCAGGTCTTTTTTCCTCAAAGCTTGGTTCAAACGCTCTAATTGCTGACAGTATATTTGAGCATTAATTGTTGCATTAGGTGGAAAGACCTCAAAGTGGATTATTTTGAACCTTTTTCCCATGAAGTTCCCTTCTCGGCTGTGGCTGGAATCCTTCCCCTTTACCAAGCCACTGTCTACGACGCTTAACATTTCGATAAAAGATCCATTTTTCCAGTCACAAGTCTATCCAAAAGTGTGAAACAAGTTGGCGGGAATGGAGAGAAGAGCAGATGTCAACTCGGAATTTTTGAATTTGTTTTCAGACAATTCATGAGGAACCCATTTTCCAAGTTTAGGAACTTTTCCAAGTTGTTGAAGATGACGATGAACAGTTGTATGGATTGAACTGAGAACCAC
The DNA here is from genome assembly GCA_903632075.3 of Acanthosepion pharaonis. Taxonomy (NCBI): domain Eukaryota; kingdom Metazoa; phylum Mollusca; class Cephalopoda; order Sepiida; family Sepiidae; genus Acanthosepion; species Acanthosepion pharaonis. The sequence continues at coordinate 907,888 of CAHIKZ030002201.1, forward strand.
TACCAATTACTCAACTGATAAAGCAGGATTTTCTTCAAGGGCTGCTTCAAGAAGCTTTTCATCAAACTCAACTGGACGTCCGGTAAGATTTCATCTTCAAAGGTGAAATCTCCACCTCTGAATTTTGCAAACCATCTTCTGCAAGTTCTTTCATTCACACATTCCTCTCCATAACTTGAGTGAATGTTACTAGTCGCATCGGTTGCTGAGTTTCCTTTCTTGAACTCATTAAGCATTATGTGCCTCAAATGATTCTTGAGTACTTCCATGCTATCAGGGTTTTAATCAAAGAAAATTTAATTTTATTGTTCTCTGAAATAAAATTTGATCAGTTTAAATGCATCTAAACATAAAAATAATGTTCAGCTCCATTAGACATTATAAAATACTCTTTAAATTAAAGTTAAAATTCGGACAGAACATGTGGGATGACTTGATAGGCTCTCGCTCAGGCAAATTTGTTTGTTCAGCACCCACATAGCCATTTTGTGGTTTATACTGCAAATATGCTGAGAAGACCTCAGTTACAGTTTCTGGGAGAGAACGTGTTATCTAGAATGATCAATAATCTGAACAATACCAGCACACTGAAACCCTCCATCACGATGATTTGTGACTTAGCTCAGTTATTGACGGACCCAAGAGTTCCGTCTACCCAATTTCACTCACAAGGCTTGGGTCGACACGTGGTGTGATTTTCAGGCACTTTCCAAATGTGCCGCATGCTGGGATCGTCCCCACTTCAGACCGATAAAATTAGGAAATCTCCTTCCTAACAAATCGACCATAGTGATATTCGAACCCGGGTTTCATGGTCATAAAGCGAACGTCCTAATCATTCGGCCGCGCGTGTGTGTGTGCGTGCGTGCGTGTTTGTGTGTGTTATCCTGATTCAAATAGCCTAAGATATTAATAGTCGTTCTTCCACTTGGAAATAATCGAACTTTAAATTCAGAAAAATAATTGCAGTGATTAAGGGATTTGTGGCATAACATTGAATAAAATATGTCCCGGAAAGGGATATATTTGTTCGAGTAGCAAATTGGTTGTTGACTGCTGTAACCGGGTAGCAAAATCTAGCAGATCACCTTAATGGACTGGTCCTCGTCGTAGTTGTAGGCAATAGGCGTAGGCAATAGGGGTAGTCCTATACCTCCACATCAGTCTGTATTTATGGCTGACACCAGCCAATCATGTTACTGTGAGGGGGAACGCAGGTGTATGCATATTCATTGCATCAAATATAAACTAAACGTCAACAATACAAAACAAATCTATTCCGAACACTTATCGCTCATCACGTGTGTTGCTTTTATTCTTGCTTGCTTCAAGAAATAGTCGTATCATTTTAAATTATACGAGGTTATATGATGAAAGAAAGCCGGACGAAGAAAATCCCCATTGATCTCATCTCGATAATGAACAATTCCAAAAACCCATGTTAAAATGTTTATAAGATTAAAATAGTACATTTCATCTTTGAATCTTTATGAAGCCGGAATTCCTCTTCCATTTTCAAGTATTTGCATCAGACTGTTTATTTCATGGCAATTTTCAGTTTCTTTAATTACGAAATATGGTTCTTTGAAATCCATGGCTTTTGCTACACCTGTAATTACCATTGAAATTTCAGACTTTAAAAGAGCTTCAGGATTACGTTGACTGAGACAAGGCAACTGACAGTAATCCTAAGAGGATTAAGAATCAATCTTAAAAATTTTAGAGACTCAAGGATGTGTGCCAAGTCCCAAAGGGATATTACCTGAGGAAAAAAAAAAGGCCTCATTCAGTAGGCACCTACTCTCGTGTCGAAACATTTCTATCACAGCAGCTGGACGTGAAATCATTCCAACATCCAAGTCAGAAAAGATATTGAACCATACCGTCTCGATATCTCTCCACAGATTTCTGATATTTGCAGCTGTACGACATTGCAAGTGAACATTTGCTACACATACCAGAACACATGATTGGATTTATTTTGACAAACGTTTTTTTTTTCTTGGAAGATTTCAGGATGTAACTCAAACCAACCTAGTGCAATTTTCGCACGATGATACTGTACATTATGCTGCTGAATCTGTACCGATCAGGTCACTGATGTATTTAGATTGACCAGCGGTCCCAGGTCATTCTAGATGTATATTACCTGGAATAATCAGTAATGATTCTTCAGATTTGCGATCTGCAACAAATGAGCAATCTGAAAATGTTACAACAGACCGAAGTATCTACAACCATGACAATTCGGACTGCAACAACGTTGCCTAACTCCAGGGCTCAAATCAACCCAATCGAAGTGTTATGTCCTGTCTAATGGTGTTAAAATGTACACCCTTGTGTGTCACTTCTTCTATACGTCAGAAAATCTAACGGAACTTTGACCACAATGAATGTTTAAGTCATTTGTTCTAGTATTGTTTGTCTCTCACATCAGATAATACTAGAAAGTCAAATTCCTTGAAGATTATACTATATCAGTAAACGCGCTGTCCAGGGATTATCAAGCGATTCTAATTTAGCGATGAGGTCAGAATTAAAATTAATCGGTTTTAAACGGACTAACATACATTGATCGTTATTTCATATAAAATTGGTATCAGCAGATGAACGGTGTTCTTAATTATTTAGTCGTATCAAAACTGATATATGTGTAGCCATTTCTATAATATCAAGGTATCGTTGTACGTCATATCGTCTACAGTCTCTTTCTCACAGACGTACTGTGGCTTCCCTCTGTCTTTTCAACAAATATTTTCATGTCAAGTGCTCTAGTTGTATGGTGCCACAAAAGCATGAATCCAAGCATGCTACTAGGTTGGCATCTCGTTATCACCCATTTCCCACCTAGCCATATCTTCTACTCTAACTTCTTATCATCTCGCACTTCCAGACAGTGGAATTCCCTTTCCCTTACTTGCTTCCCTGACAGCTCTAATCATCAAATAATCAAATGTAATGTCAATCGACATCTTCTAATGCCTTGATCTTGATCCCCGTCCTTCTCTTTATCCTTTCTTCAAACACCTCTCTTTATTCTTGCTCTCACTCTCTATGACTCCTTGCATGCTAGTGGCACTCCTGCCTTCCTTAGGGTGAGATGCTTTAAGAAATATGGGAGAAATGCTACTTACTAACAAAATGATAAAGGGCCAAAACAAATCCTGGTATTTCGGAATAAGGAATAAGCAATTGTAACGTTTTATTTTAGCTTTGATGAATTTGAAAAAGTCCAATTAGTCCAATTAGTCCAATTAGTTATAACTTAAAATGTTCTTATCAGTGCCCCCGCTCATTTTACAAATAATCCGGTTAATCTGATTTGTTTCATATACTAAATTATTTCTCATGGAATTGAGCAATATTAAGGGTACCTCGTTTTGGTGAATTACCAAGTTATTCCTTAAGGCGTGTGGGATCATTCTTTTCCATAACTTCATATTCTTTGTAACCCATTCTTCTGCTTATCATTAACACAATTTTGTTAAGTAGGATTTCTTTGAATTTCTGTCATGAGTAATTACCATTACTTATATTTATTGTATTCGAAAAAAAGTCCTCATCTCTGTGCAGTGAAAAAAATTAATTTCAACTGAGAATTAATTTCAACTTGGAACTAAATTTAACTAGGAACTAATTTCAACTCGAATCTAAATGTTATGGTTAGGGTTTTTAAATCAAGTTGAAATTAGTTCCGAGTTGAAATTAGTTCTGCCACTCTTCTCTGTTGTTTTCACCACAAGGTTAAGATTATTCACATTTTCCTCTATCCAAGCTGCCTTTAGCATGCCCATGAGTGTCACATTCTCCACGCCCTCTTTCCTCATAGAAACTTCAGCTGCCTCTTTTTTATTCTAAATATAACTGTCGTCTTTGTTTACAATTTACGTAAAACTTCCTCGTTGCTCAAATGTTTAGCTCATGATATTCTCAGATTCATTTAACTCTGAGGAAAATTTCCAGCATTTATTACGATATAAGAGGATTGATATTACACAGCAAACAATAGTAATAAACAATTGGCGAAAATTATGTTTAAACACCACCTTTTAATATTTCCATTTAAAACTGTTTTCAGCGCTTTTCAGCAGCCGAACTCAAGGTTATACAACAAAAATTAGAACCATGTTATAGTCACTGGCTAGAAATAAATGCAAGTTCGACTGAGAACATTTCGATATTCTATTCATATTTACTAAATATTTGTTCTTAAATTTGAAAATATTAACCGTATCGTCCTTTAACAAAGCTTATGCGCATAGCTGGTAAATCCATAATTGTCGCTGACTATTTTTAATTTTGGATTCACTGCTTATTTTTCTAATATACAGAGGCATTTACAGTCAAAGACGAAATTATTCGTACACCCATCATTTTTTAATATTTTTATCCATTTCTCGGAATCTAATATGCCAAGATTTTTATATCTTAATAAGCACAACAAAGGTAGCAGAAAACTCAATTTGAGAAATAATAGGTTAAACAAGAATTGAAAGTTTGAATCAAGAATTGAAAGTTTGAATGAATCGTCGGCCACCAGAACATTCAGGAATTAGAACGTGTAACCATTGAATTATGGAGAAAATGACACAAACGATTTAAATCTCATAAAAGACACTAGGAAATTATTGCAGCAATTTATAAAGATGAGAAGTCTTGCTATTGACTTATAATATTGTGAAATTTGTTCAATTTTGTCTATTTTTCATACTATAAAAATACTATTGTCTTTTTCCTATTTTGCATAATTCACATGTCAAATCTGTTGTAATTAACCTATTGTTCTGAAAATTGAATTCTATATTCCTTTTTGGGTGCTTGTTAACATATATCATATAAACAACTTCGCATCATACAGGCATTAGATTCTGAGAAATAGATAAAAATATTCAAAATTGATGAGTGTACGAATAATTTCATCGTTGACTGTATTTTCAATTTTTTTTCCTGCGTTTTAATTACAGATGACTTGGGTATTAATTGAAAACACCTAGGTTCATTTTAAATATATACAAAACTTATTGATGTATCAGTATGTAGTAAACATTTGTCTAATTTCTAAGAATGTTATCATAGTTAATTACACCAAGAGAGTCATCGCAGACCTAACATGTTTAGCGCATGACAAAACGGACACGGTATGCAACACTTGAAGGCGTTGCAGCGATAATTGTAACCATAACTAAATATGCAATTAAATGTCTGGCATTTATTTTAGCGAGCGAATCAGATGATGATTCTAGTTATGATGCTAAAAACATCTTTAAATGTTTGAGATCTTACGAGAACGCAGCAAGATATCATGGGGCGGGAACAATGCTAAACAGCGTGTTCAATTAGGCATATCATTGTATTATGTATTAAAAACACAGTAATGTCGAAACGTGGTCGGGCAAAACATATAAACACATCCTGTATCTGAAGATTATCGGAGAAAAAAGATCGAAGGTATTATATTCCTTTTTCAAGTTTGAAAGTAAGTAGAAAAACAAGAGAAAATTATTCATTTGTTTCATTAAATTATAATAAAATACTTAGGTTTTGTCAGATTATGTATAAAATGCTTATGTTTTTATTTTCTCCTGCTCAGACATTTAGGCAATAAATTAACGGAAATCAGCGAGAGAAATTAAGAGTTATAGACATTTTGTGGCTCATTTAAAGCCGATATATATTTTGGATAGTAAAAATAATAATATTATTTATTTTTCGAGTGACTATTGCATTGGCAAATTTTAGAGGGATAAAAACAAATCCTACTATTTAATCCATAGCAGGGGGATTTGGAAACCATTCCCAAACATGTTTGCACATAACTGAACGTAACGGACCTGACAGAAATTCGAACTCGTGTCTCCAATTTCTCATTCTTATACACTATCATTACATCAGCTGCACACCCTCTAAATAAAAAGGTAATTACTATTAAAGTAATAAAATGTAAGTGCATAATCATTAGTAAAAGTGACAAGCCTTGTGGTCGTGAAATCCTGAAACGCACATAATATTAGAAGAATTATTCAAGAATGTAAAAACAAAAAAGGGAAATGTTACTAGAAGGAAAGAAAAATGACTAAGCAAAAAGGATAACATCGATTCTCCTATAGGACATTGAATGCTAGTCAATTAGTTCAACGAAAATAAAGGACTGAAAGCACAAAATTGTGTGTGCAAACAGCAAGAATAGCAGGAAAACAATATGTGAACAATAGGGAAGTCTGAAGTAAATAAAAATTACTTACAATCAAAAAAGAGACAGCTAAAATTTCTTGGAAATATAATGAAGAAATATGGCGGAGAGGGTTAACTTTTAACCCAGGGGTCACATTGAAAGCAAGTGAAGCTGGCGAACATTGAGAGTAATCAATATAACCAGATTTTTCAGCTAAGTTTCTGGGAAGAGAATTTATCATTATTTACACACTTTACCTTCAGACTATTGTCTTCACTTTTCTTTTTATTATCACTACGTTTCTCTGTGCGCCGTTAGACCATTTTCAGGTGTATATCAATTCGGGTAACTTAGAAGGAATCAACAACCTTGTTTGAATGGATGGCAGAACAAAGGTTGATGGTGAAATGTCAAAAGATATTCAAAAGAACAAAGGAAAGTATTTAATCAGGGCGTTCTATCTTCTTTTATTTACTTAAATTCTCTTCCTTATTGGCCGGCTATCTCATTTACATTATTTACATTATTCGGACTGTTATCCTCATTTTCATCGCTATATTCACAACGTTTCGGTCGTTTTACTCTCCGGCCTTATTCAGGTGATTGAAATTCCGAACAGAACCCATTATTTCGTCCACCGGGGTAGATTGTTCTAGTTCCACGTGTCATGCTCCTTCTAGATGACTCAGTTATTTCCCTTTAACTCAACTATCCAGGCTTTTTAACAAGATTTTCGATCTAAATTTCTTGGAAGAGAGTTTATTATTTTTTTACCCTATTTACATTCGGACTGTTTTTTTCATTTTTGTTGTTCTTAACGTCATATTATTTCGTTCAAACTCCGACCTTTTTCAGATGGATATCAATCCGGGTAACCTACAGCTTGTTTAAATGGATGGCAAAACAAAGTTTGATAGTCTACTGTCAAAAGATATTCAAAACAACAAAGGATAGGGAATTGTGACGATAAAGTTATGAACGGACTTAGCACATAAAATAAGATTGTCTTCTTCAGAAAAGAGTTTTATCGATACTTTACATACTTTTAGATTTTATTCATATGTTAAATATCTTCGAAAGTAATCGCTTTCTTAAATCATAATAAAAACTTATTCAAATAAAATTTATTTTCATTTATTCCTAAACGAACTGAATAAATAAATAATGAGGAAAATGTATAGAGAAAGTAATTATTACATAAAAAATGTTTTTTGCACACAATCACTCTTAATTAATGACTGAGTCAAACGTTCACAACTTTAAGGTATTGGCGGGAAATGACTGTTAAACAATAAACCTTCACTATTACGAGCGTATAGGATAGATGAAGTGCATTGCTGTATATAATTGTTAGAAAAAGTCAGCGAACCACATTCATTACCTTCATATTCCCTTGATGACGTACATGTTCCAATTGAGCAGCTTCATTCCACGAACAGTTCGCTGCTTTGGGGATGCGACTCCCAATATGATGCTTCCTCGATCACTACAATTTTAAGCTATTCAAGTCTAGGGTTAGCCATTATCTTCATTCTAAGTAAATGATGAAAGTAATGTAATAAGTTATTGCAAAATAAAAAAAAGGCAAAATCCCCTATAAACTTTCAAATCGAGGTGGCATTTTAAATCCAGTGACATGTGAATTACCATTTCATATATATAAAATGGTACATAAAGACGCCCAAAGCACACACACAAATGATTGTGTGTGTGTGTTTTGTAGTATCTGACCATGGCTTTTATTCAATTCAATTCCCCTTCTTTCTTGGTCAGCGTTTTCATTTATGTTATTTACATTATTCGGAGTGTTATCCTCATCTTCATTGCCATAATACACAATGTTTCGTCCGTTGTACTCTCCGGCCTTCTTCAGGTGATTTGAATTTCGAACCGAACCCTTTATTTCGTCCACCAGAGTAGATTTTTCTTATTACACGTACCATGCATCTTTCGGGTGTCTTAGTTATTTTCCTTTAACTCAACTCTCCATTTTTTTTTTTTTTTTTTTTTGGTTCACTATGGCTGTAGTCTGGTATTGAATTCACAAGCCTTTGGGTCTAGTCACTGGATCTAAACAAAGTATTTATCCACGGGTCCGGAGCGTACAACGGTTGACATGTTGTGAATATGGGAATACCTCATCTTAAAATAGCTAATCTCAGAGATCTCGACAGCTTCTTCTCATTATAGAAATGTTTCTCCGTATATTTTCGTAAAATTGTGAAGAAGTTTAATCTTTGATAACCTACGCAATCCTTGGCTTCGATGTGAGTCCATAATTTTTATTTAAAAATTACGTGTCGCTTGAAATGGCAATTATCTATTTTTGATTTTATCAAGTTCATCTGCATTTCTCTTTGAATGTCTGTGATAACAATTTATCATCAATTATTTTTGCATCCATTGATAGTAATCTCTTCAGATTTTATGTCACATGTCAACGATTCGATCTTCTTCAAGTTATTTTGAATATAACCCAATGTTTTTAAGCTTATCTAGATTAACAGACAAGACGATAGAAGGACAAATTGCCGAAAAGTTGGGATAATATCAAATTTCTTTGTAGTTTCTCTTCTCCATAGAACTTCACCCTTTGTTCTATTCGATTTTCTTGTTATTTTTAACCACATTTCGGTTGGCTCATGTCTTTAAACACTTGTGAAGTAAATTGTCTACAATTTACTGCCATTTAAGCGTAGATATTCCAAAAAACTATGCCACATTGATGTGTGTGACTTATGTAATACTCTATCCTTTAAAAGATAATTCAATTTCTTAAAAGTGTCTTTCATTATTCGCATGCAACAACGACAATGTGTTCGATTTTACCTAGACATCTATGACATTACCTAATAAAGGAACTTCCAAACTTGTTTAATTACAACCTTACTACAACATCTGTAAGGATCAGACATATTTAAGTATGAACAAATTTTGTAAAACAATTTTTTTTTGCGATGACTTAAATATGGCGAGAAGGAAATAGATTATGTCCACAGACATAAAAATAAATTATTTCGCCGACACTATTAAAATTATTCTTGAGACTAACTGTCGATAGGTATGTGAGAAATACACACAGTCACACATAGACACATACAGACACACAGACAAAAACACACACACACATATATATATATATATATACATACATACATACATATATATATATATATATATATATATATATATATATATATATATATATATATATATATATATATATATATTGTGTAGTAACCCTTATTTACTAGAGCGATGATATACATCGCAATATGAATGCTTTTATCTAACGGTCTTTATATGTTCGAATGTAATATTCTATAATGATATATATATATATATATATATATATATATATATATATATATATATATATATATATATATTTGTGTATGTCTGTGTGTGCATGAGTGCTTGCACTCTTTCCGTTCTTAGAAACACCATCCTTATTTTTATGCTCTACAGCGACTTCAATAATTTCAATATAAATACACACATACGTATATATATATATATATATATATATATATATATATATATATATATATATATATATATGTAAGTAGCTAAGCCAAAAAATATACGATATTTTCATTTTAGCGAAAAAACAAGAAATTGATAATCTCATAATCGCATTCGAAAAAAAAAAAAAAAACAGCAATAAAACGTTCACGAATTCTTTATACAAAATAATCCATCATCAGAAACTCTTGAGATCTTAAATTTAACACTTTGAAGCCTGTGTTCCTGAATAATTGTAACTCTTCAACCTGAGCTTCTAAATGAAAATTCGCAAATAAATTTTATGCAATATTTTATGGTAGAGATAAAAATAATTACAAGTTTTTACCCATCGTTCAACCAGTGGCTGCGTATTAAGATTTTTTCTCTACCGCTGTACAACCGGTAGCTGGGCATTAAGTCATTTTCGATAAAGCTGTGGTCAGGATTCAAATGGTTAAGAGTGAATTCTCACTTAGATATAAAACAGTAGTTATAATTTTTTTCTAAAGAGAACCCACGAATATTCATCCTCTCGTCGCATTTCCTTAAAGAACTCAGTGATGAAACACAGTCACTAGTTAACAATGTTTTTTAACTATGTCATCGACCACCATACTATTTCTTTCTAAAGTAACTAATATCAGTACTGAACATACAGATAAATACGATAATATTAACATCTTCTACAAAAGACAAATACACGTTTACTATAAGAAAGACAAATTTCCCCCTACAAATTTCATAAAGAAATATACAACCCTAGTTGAGCAGAACAAGAAAATTAAATTAATTATCTATTACAAAATAATTAAAACACAATAAGTATCGTCAAAAATAGAAATAAAAAACACCAAAAATATCAAAAGTAAAAAGAACCAAAATAAAAAGAACGAAGATTATTTACGAGTTCAAATGCCTCTTAAGGAACTGTGTTTCATATCTATCGAAACTCATAAATGATTAGATTGGTCAGAAAACGACATGCCTATCTAGTCGATTCACGTTGAATATACACGATAATACCTCAATAAGCACTCATTTAAACAAACACGAAAACATAACAAACTCCACCCGGAACATACTAGTAGAGAATACAATTAGGATAGCCTTATCCACATGTAAAAATATTAAAAAAAGTGGAAGCGCTAATAATAAAAATGGAAAACCCAACAACCAATAACATTAAGTACGAACACGGCCAAAATGTGCTGACCGTGTTTTGAAAATAAAACATTCCTTAACTTTGGACACATACATAAAAACGGAAACGTTTAGTTAAAAATATAAAAAATCACCTTAGATAATGCCTAATGGTATCGACGTAAACGCTCGGATATGCAGAACTTTTTGACAGTTTTACACACTTTGTGTCCGGAAAAGAAAACACTTCTGTGAACCGAAGATTGATCGCAGTACTTGTCCGTCGTCTTAAGCAGGGGTATTTCTGCCGAAATACACAATATATACAGTAAATTATGAGAATGTTTTATTTTTAATTACACGCTCCAGGGGGCTCCAGACCATATATGGCAGCAATACTCTATGCAAGGCGAATGGTTGGTTTGTAGACTTGAACGATCAATTCCGGGGAGAAAAATTTCCTGGCGCAGCACAGGAAGCCACCTTTCCTTGCGGTGGATGAAGCAATTGACTCAATGTATTTGTTCCATCTCACGTCAGCAGTCAATGTGAGACCGAGCAGCCGCAAAGAGGTGCTCTCGCGACGTTGAGCGTCAGACATTCTAATGGGAAGGAGGGAAGGGAAGAATCTCTGTGGTGATTAATAGAGAGCAATTTTGTTTTTGAGGCGTTAACGTTAACCAGCAAATTCTTGCTCCAGTTCAGAACCGATTGGAGGTCCATTTCGAGACGAACGGCCAGGTTAATTTTGTCAACGACACTAGATTTGTTTTTGTGGCAGGAGTAAATTGTAGTGTCGTCCGCGTAGTTGCGTACTTGAGAATCTAAAAAAGAAAATACATTGAATATCTTTCATGTCATACCATGTCAACAGAAAAAGGAAATCGATGAATAAAAAAAAAAACATCATCTCACTTATGAAATTTGAATTACCAAAAAGGTACAATACGCTTTATATTATTGGGAACTATTATCATTAAAATAAATTGTAAAAGTAATTCCTGTATATAGCTTTTTCAAAGTGGTTGTTTATGTATTTTTGTGGAAAAGTATTGAATAAAATGTATTGTGTGGTAATTATAAAAAAAATGAATTAGTCAGGGAGTCTGTTAGACTTTTACGCCTAATATAAGACTAGTAGGACAGAAGGATTCGGCGAACTGTGAATAGATTGAGTGCTAGTTCATTCGATGCACTCTCAATAGTAGAGTAATACTATATATATTATATATATATATATATATATATATATATATATATATATATATATTCATTTGTATGGATATTAGTTTTTTACACGCATATTTTTTAAATGGATGTTTTTTATACTCACTTGTGCTTTATGTTTGGTGAGAAGACTTTTTGTTAGTGTTTGTTTACAATGACACTCTCACATACATAGACACACGTACATACAGTTGTATTCATTTTAGTTCACACAAGTACAACCATATAAACAATCCATCACAAACAATTATCAATACAACTGAATATGTTAGCCCTATCACAGACATTGAGCACTTTCCAATATTTCCTGTCCATCTATATATATATATATATATATATATATATATATATATATATATATATATATATATATAGACAGATAGATAGATAGATAGATAGATAGATAGATAGATAGATAGATAGATAGATACAGAAAGCGAGCGATGAGTAAATTACGCAAAAACGAAAATAAAATTGACTACTCATTTTAAAAGATATATTTCCAAATTACAAAAAAAATATCTTGAAATACTAAAGAGTAAATTCATTTAATAAAATTGCAGTTAACTTCAGTCGCAGCCTGAAACGACTTCGGAAAATGCAGCAAATATTTGGGACGATCTATTTGTTTAAGTTGCTGATTGCAGCAATAATCCTTGCCTTCATTTCATCTTTGGTGTCTGACGTGAGATGGAATAAATACACCGAGTCAATTACCTCGTCCACTGCGAGGAAAGTTGGCTCCCTGAGCCGCGCTAGGAAGTTTTTCTCCCCTGAGTCGATCCTCCAGCTATACAAATCCACAATTCGCCCTTGCATGGAGTATTGCTGCCATATATGGTCTGGCGCCCCTTCTGTTTGCCTCGGGGTTCTTGATAGGCTCCAGAGGCGGATATGCAATATAGTTGGCCCTGCCCTGGCGTCTCGTCTACAGTCACTTTCTCACAGACGCGCCGTCGCCTCCCGCTGTCTGTTCTACAAATACTTTCATGGAAATTGCTCCGAGGAGCTGTATTCGCTGGTTCCCAGACGTCATGAGTTCCAGCGCCCTACGAGGTTGTCATCCCGCTCTCACCCCCTCACTGTCGAAACTCCTAAATGTAGCCGTCTCTTCTACTCTAATAGCTTCATGTCTCGCACCTCTCGTCTGTGGAACTCTCTTCCCTCCTCCTGTTTCCCTGCGAGCTATAATCTCCAGCTATTCAAGTGTAATTTCAATCGACAACTCCAGTTGCCTTGATCTATCCACTATCCTTTCTTCTATCACTCCTATCTGATCTTGCTATTTCCTGTAACCCCTTGCATCCTAGTGGCTTCCAGCCTTGCTTGGGGTGAAACGCTTAAAAAAAAAAAAAAAAAACGGAGTTTATAATCAAGAGGTTGCAGTCTGTGGAGTTCAGTGGTCAGATGTAAGTGCCAGCAGAAATTGTTTGACAAGCATGACTGGGGTCACCTTCTTGTATGCCATATTTATATCAACCGGCATGAATATTCGAGAAATGTTTCATACTAAATGTTGAAATTTATTTCTCGGATATTAATGTCGATAGATGTAATTGGTTAACCAATATTGTTTAATATTAAAAAGCACAGCTTCTACTCAAATATGAGTATCCATCAAAAATAACGTTTAAACAAAATAAATTATATATATATATATATATATATATACACACACACACATGCATACGTACACACACACACATACATATATATATATATATATATATATATATATATATATAGGATTAGAATATACGGAATAAATTCCAATAATCAAAGATACAACTCTTAAAAGATTGCTCAATACAGAGTAGAGCAAATATAATTTATAAGAAAATTATAACAAATATATTAAACAATCACGACAAAAAAATAACCATTTTGTTTGAACACTTCTGGTGCCTTATCAAGTGATGGCGTTGAATGTAGAATAAAGTGTTTCGAATAATATATATATATATATATATATATAAAGAGATAGATAGATAGATAGATAGATAGATAGAAAGAAAGAAAGAAAGAAAGAAAGAAAGAGAGAGAGCATGAGTTTTCATTTAGCTCGTTAAAATCTGTTTCTTCCTCAAAGATTAGGTATCTGTGGAGCTTTTTTCGCCTCATTCTACTGACAAGATAATCTTTGGAAATAATCCAAGTTTAGATATTTAAAACATATCAAACTTTACTGACTGACATTCCCAGGAATATCAGCCGATAAGAATGTCACTTGGTGTGCTGAATGATCCGATAGCATTTTACTCATCCGACAGATTTCTCCAAGTTCGTGTGTGTGTTGAACACTGTTTCATATAACTTATATTCTTAAGATATCTAAGGTTTCGTTTAATGCAGAACATAAGAGAAAATACATTTTATCATTTTTAGTACTAATAGTTTTCTGAGTGTACTCTTAAAATTACTAAATTGTACGTCGTTACGGAAATATTATCAAAAACTATTTCAGTATAATTAATATAATCGTTTGAAATTCTGTAGAATATTGTTGAAGAGAAACATGATACAGCAGGTGAAAAATGTAGGTTGAGAAAATTATATGGCACAGTTTTTTTTTCTTTTTGATTTAGCATGAACATTGTAGTATCATTGAATGATGTGAATATTTAGTAACTGAAATAACCAGTAATTTCCGCTAATATTCATAGTAACACTAACATAAAGTCAATACATTTAACGTACTGATTAGAATTAAGGGATGAGTCACGCGTTGTTACAGCTAGCACTATATGACTCAATTTGATTAGAACGAAAACAAGAGCAAAATCCAAATGAAAGAGGCGAAAAATGCATAAAATGTTTGTTTTGATTTGAATTATCTTTAAACATGTGCATAATTCATGCCCGTACAGAGAAGTAAATATAAAATAGATAATGCTATTTTATATCGGTTCATTGATACGTATTATTTTTCAATTTTTCCAAACAGCTCGATTCGTAATAGCTAGTTAGTTATGAATCAGTAGTGTCACCCGGAGAGTAATTTCTTTAAAATAAGAAACGATTGGATGTGTAAAATTTTTCAAGATTTATTTGTATGAAGGCATATAATGAAAATAATTGAAAAACCTAGTTCAATAATAACTATTCACTCCATACAAACACACACACACACACATATATATATATATTGTATAATAAATGTAAACAGAGATGTTACTCAATGTAAAACATAAATAAATATACAAATCAGAGCCAATATAAAATATAATTAAAACAATAGTCAGGTCTTACTGCTTTCTGCGACTTTAAGTTCCATGTGGTCAATTTGATCAAAATGCTATCGTCTCACAATCCTAAGATGACAAGTGTCTATGCATGGAACATTAAACAGAATTACGAAGCGAAAATTATTAGATTTATTTAAATGCAGCATTGCATGAAGTAAGATGGTGGCAGTGAAAGTGCATTTATCTACTGGGCATTTTTATTCAATACAAACCCGAAGAACCAGTAAAATTAAAGCCTTACTTTATAGTATTGTATGAGTGTAAGTCAAGAAGTTTCTATTTATGATGTCATGTAGGAAAGATGATGGTTAACCCTACTCTTGAACAGTTTAAATTGAAAAGATCGGGAAAACATCCTGTTGGGAATCTGTTCCAGAAAGCAGCTGTTTTACGGGAAGAATCTTCCAGCGTAGCACTTCCTTCTTCCTAAGAGAAAAAGAAAGGAATGATTATGATCCATTCTTATGTACCTGGCATGGTGGGTCCGAGATTCAACATGACAGTATTGCTGGAAACATTTAATGTAGCTCGTCAGAACCCTCGTCATAGAAATAGTGAAAAGAGACTTGTGAAGTTACTTCAGCCTCATGACTCAGTAGACGTTTTTGTATATCAAAACTGGCAGGTGAGGACTGAGCAGCTCCAAACCAGTTATTGCATATACACTTGTAGTCTGATCTGGTTCGTGTAAATATAGCATGGGGAGTCAGATCCTTACTGGAGTGATCCAAGGAACCATTAATAGTCCAGCAACTGTTGTAGCAATATATCAAACATTTATTTGTCCCAGTTGAGTTCTGGGGTAAGCTTGAGTCCCAACAAAGAAGGCAAGGAGCCTCCTTGAGAGAATACACATCCATAATGATAGGTGAAAATTCATAATGTGATTGGGGATATGGAAAAGTTACTAGTTTGACTTTGCACGTATAGGCTATTAGAATGCATTTCTCCCCCTCACTCTAAAGTATCCACCAGAGCGTGGCCAGACGAGAGATCAGCTGCAAGGTTTTGCATATTCAGAATTTTGGAGGTGCTCCCACAGACTGTCGTTTCATCCACCATAGAAATACACTAAATATCGGAGTATGATCGCAGACAGATTATTATTTAAAATCTATATAATGTTATTCCTAATAATATTAATGTTAATAATATTAACAAAATTCATAAATACTTGCTAATTTCACCGGTATGGTCAGGAAAAGCTTTTGCATATGAAGTTCTGAAAGATACGAGTACAAACGACTTATCGCCTAAAATATAAGACGTGGCAGCCAATAAAATATTCTCTACCATACTATCAAACCCCAGAACACTGCAGATAACATTTAACAAGACTTGTTTAAATAATTTTTTATGTATATATATTGAAAACAAAGTAAGTATTAACAACAAACAAAAGGGCCTTAGCAACTATAAAAATTAGAAAACGCTATTGTATTCATAATAACAAATGAAAATTAAGTACTTAACTTAATTTTCAGTTAATATTACGAATACAATATGAAAATAATTGTTTGTTCTTAATATTTACTTTGTTTTCAATAAAGTCATACCGTTTTTTTTAAGTTCACACTGAATGAAACGTGTTGGCTAATAATGTAGTTTTCCTTTTGCCTTTTACCTTTATATATATATATTGCCTTTTTCTACAGGTTAACACTGAGAAAAAAATATATACACACACAGACTCGTGCACACATACATATATATATATATATATGCACACAGACTCACACACACACACACACACACACACACACACACATATATATATATATATATATATATATATATATATATATATATATATATATATATATATATATACCCAACTAATACTGATTTTCTGCGACGTAGTACCATGTGAACTACATTTTCTATATAGAATTGAGTATCTTGCCTCTCAGCATTCTGAAAATTGTGTGACCCAGGTAGGTGTTTACATGAAATTAAGTGAAAGGAAAGCTAGCAATATTTGAATATTTTCTTTATTTCCTATATTGGTTTTGTTTATATTGTTTTTATATCGAGTACACTTGTTATTCGTTTTATCATACAGTATATACGTGCGTGTGTGTGTGTGCGTGTGATTAGTGACTCAATAAATATATTCCGTGTCACAATTACAAGATTTTAATATGAAAATACAATAAAATGAAAAGTGCAATATTGTTGACTGCAAGTAAAAGTTTTTTTATCCCAGTGCTTCATTTTTTCCGCGTCATCATTTTTTTCCCTTCCAGTCAGAGTTTACATCTGTTCTTTTAAGAAATAATAAAACATCCGTTGTGTTCTTTATTATTTTTTATTTACTTTTTCCCTGTCATTTCTCTTTCCTTTATATATCACAGCAAACAAGAATATACTTCCTTCTGTTCGTTTCATCTCTCTATGCGACAATAAAACTAATTACATAAATGTATCTCTACTTCACTATTAATATTTATTCATTGGGCAAAGGCTGACATTGTACTTGTCATCAGCGGTAGTAACTTACTTACATTTCCTTTTGTCTCTTCTCATCGCCATCTTAGATATGTCCTTGTTTTGGGGGAATATCTCAATGGCTTTATATACATTTCTTTCATATATATACGTATACATATATATAAATGTGTGTGTGTGTATGTGTGTGCGTGTGTATTATCGATGTGGTATTCTGAAAAGAATTACACTTCCGGAAATCTTACAATAAATATTCCAAACATAACCTTACTCGCTGGCGGTAAAATGATGACGTTTCATATTTCCTATTTAGTTATTGTCTTTTTGATTTTCTAAAGAAAAAAATGATATGAGTCGAGACATATCATTATCATCGCAAATGTTTGTGAACATTTGTAATTGAACTATTTTTATTTTTCTAACCAATTGAAAGGTTTCTGTATTTTTCACATACTTATGTTTAATATAAATCGGAAAATATAAGCGGCTATTATGAGTTAACAGATTTTGCAAGTAAAAGCCAATTATTTTCGCTGATGCATATACCTGTTTTGGAGGTACATATTTATAAATTCTCTTTCTAAACACTGTAATCATATTGTAATAATAATAATAACTAGCAGTAGAGCCCGGCGTTGCCCGGGGATATAACAGTAAGAGATAGATCAAGTATCTACCATCATAAAGACTGAAAAATAAAATTGACAAAGATTATTGTTTAAGGTTGACGGACACGCATGTCTTAATTAGTTTTATTTTTTTTTTTACGAATTGGTCAAACCCAAACTCAAACAAAAACATTGTTTTCAATCGTTATGAGTCTCCCGATTTAATCGAATAACTTTATAAACAATTGTCTTGTAAATGGAATTTTTAAAGCATTCTGAATGTAAAAAAAAAAAAAAGTGTAGGAGACAATAAGAAACACTACATGCAAAAAAAAAAGTGAAGTGTTGCTGAAATCGGTTGAAAAATGTAGGTAGCCTTTCTGTAATCATTTAGTTTTACAATTTATGATTTTTACGTAAAAAAAATTGCATATTTTGCTTGTGGTGATTCATAATTAGAATTCTGATTTGAATATATTTTCCACTCGTTGTTTCTAATACAAAAAATGTTAACTTTATTTGGGTTTATTAATTATGATCTAACAAATCTTATTCATTTAGTAGCCTTTCTGTAATAATAATCTTTTACAATTTATGATTTTTACTTATTGAATACAGTAAAAAATTAGACACCATGTGTATTTAAAGTAGTTTCCCATTCCGGTTATTATTTTTAGTTAGGACTTGTGTATGTTTAGATTTCATTATCTTTCCCTAAAGATAAAGAATTTATCCGATGTTTGTATTCGTACAATCAGTAGAGATCGTTAGATTATTGTTTAAGGTTGACGGACACGCATGTCGTAATTATTTTTTTTTTTTTTTTACGAATTGGTCAAAACAAACTCAAACAAAAACATTGTTTTTAATCGTTATGAGTCTCCCAATTAAATAGAATTTTATTATAAATAATTGTCTTGTAAATGGAAATTTTAAAGCATTCTGAATGTTAAAAATAAAGAAAAAAGTGTGCAAGAGAATAAGAAACACTACCTGCCAAAAAAAAAAAGAAAAAGTGAAGTTTTGTTTTATCGGCTGAAAAATATAAGAAATCCGCTCCCATATTTAAAGGAACCCACACACACACAAACAACCCGATGTGAGTTGCCCCCTTCCATTTTCACGATGTCTCTTAATCGTGTTTTCAAATTGATTTTGTGCAAAAACAATTATATTTTTCCCATTTTTGGCGCTGTTAGAACCACCATAAGTTAATTTTATGTAGTCCTGTGAAGTTTTGTTGAAATCGGTTGAAAAATGTAGGAAATCCGATCCAATATATAAACGTTACACACACACACACAATCTGCGTTTTATAATAAGTAAGATAATAGTAATAATAATAATAATAATGATAATAATAATAATAATAATATTAATAATAATAATAATGAAATCTAAATCTCAAAAATGTGGCACATGGGATTATCAATAATCCCAGTTGTAGTTGGAGACTTAGGATTGGTTGGAAAATGATTCCAATAGACTAATAGACTAAATGACTCAACGAAATACAAAAAAAAATGTTCTCACAATTACAGTCCACACTTTACGAAGGGCTTTATCTATGTAAAATATGTGTGTGTGTATTCTTTTTTTTTTTTTTTTTTTGTCAGTGGTCCCGGAAATAACTGTGTACACACCAGAAATCAAAAGAAATAAAAACAATAATAATAATAATTTTGAAACAAATATAAATAAGCAGCATCTCGCCAAAATTTAATAAAAAAACAAAAGCTAACTCGGATAAAAATTTTGCCCTTAAAAAATTCGACAGATCTTATTTTTGGTAAAAGCCAACAATGTGGTTGCGTTCTATTCTAGAAAGGTTGCATTTATAACTTTGAAATCAAAGATAGAGTATGGGAAAAATGACAATGTTAAAATGGAAATTGTTATCGAAGTTATAGAGAGAAATGAAAATTTTAGAATCGAATGAAAACATTATGAAACCTTTCTGTAATTTTAAATAATCTTCGAACAACAAAACAGGTTTGACAGTAATTTCTCAAGAAAAAACTTAACTATGTGAGATGTTTCTGATGAAAATAGAGAGATAAGAATAATTCACACTTTTGAGCATAAAAGTCCGAATTCTGTATTTTTAATCATTATATATGTATTAGCTGTTTGAAATTTCTATCGCCTTTGTTAAAAACAGATCAGCCAGACAGTTATGTGCCACGCGTGATACACACTTAGGCGATCATGTATCTTTCGATACATGAGTGACGAGGCAGTTTTTCCCCACAGTTGTTTGTCATTTCTTTCTTCGGTAGACCAATTACCATCCAAGGCTATAGAATCCGACCTGTCTTGCTATTTACCAATCGCTGGAGGGAGAAGAAGAGGATTCATATCTTTCCCATGGGTAATAGCTTGTAAGTGAATGTAATGGGTTCAAGTGGATTTCGAACTCGGCTCTCCGATTCCTCAATCCCGGCCGGTATCCATTACTCCATCGTAATAATAATAATAATAATAGCATTTGATAGTGTTCCACATTCTTGGATCCTTAAGACTTTGGAAATATACAAAGTCTCCCCTGAGGTATTAAATTTCCTTAAGCACAGCATGGGAATGTGGAACACCAAACTATACCTTAGTCACACCGGGGGCACTGCTATATCCAACCGTCTGAATATCCGACGTGGAATCTTTCAAGGAGACTCTCTGTCACCCCTTCTGTTTTGTTTATCCTTAATCCCTCTTACACATGAACTGAACAACAGTATCTATGGTTACAAAATAAATAAGAAAATATTCAATCAACTACTCTGCATGGATGATCGCAAACTCTTTGCCAAAGACGACAATGAGTTGAGAGGCTTCCTCGATATTGTAAAATACTTCAGTGACGACATAGGTATGATATTCGGATTAGATAAATGTGCAAAAGTAACATTTAAGAAAGGTAGAATTACAGAAACACCTTTAATAGATTCAGATTTTGTCACAAAGATTAGGGAACTGGAGCATGATGAAGCTTATAAGTACCTAGGGATTAGCGAAGGAGATGGCATATAAAACCCCAAATGAAGGAAAAAATAAGAAAAGAGTACTACAGGCGTGTACGTCCGGTACTAAATACTGAGCTAAACTCAGAAAACAGAATATCAGCCATAAACACATTGGCTGTCCCTGTGGGGCAATACAGCTTTAATGTCCTTAACTGGATCATAGCTGAAATTAAGCGAATGGACGCCAAAACGAGAAAGCTTGTCACTTTCTATCGCATGCATCATCCCAAAGCTGATGTTGATCGTCTGTATGTGCCCAGATCCGAAGGAGGCAGAGGATTAGTTCAACTAGAACTGTCTTACAAAACTACAATAATTGGCCTTCAAAAGTACATCCTAAATGATGATCCTAAATGTAGATTCTGTGATAAGTATCCAGAAATAACTGACCATCTTTATGCTTTTACGGAGTTATTGGCACCCATTGCATATAAAACACAGCACCACAGATAAGGCCACTATCTGCACGGAAAAACCGGCATCACTTATGGAAAGGAAACTGCAAGTAATTGGTAAGAACACCCAGACCCAGTTACGAAGATAGGAGCTGAAATAATTTTATGGAACTTTACAATAAACACTCAGAGAAAAATCATGGCTACTCGCCTTGATATCGTGATTAGAGATTGCAGAAAGAAAATATACCTCCTTATTGATATGGCAGTCCATGCAGACTGTATTTTATCTTTGAAGGTCTTCAAAAACACTATCAAATTACAAGAATCTCGAAATGGAAATTTCAAAAATGTGGCACATAAGGACATTAACAATTCCAATTGTATTTGGAGACCTCGTATTGACTGGAAAATATTCCAGGAGTGTCACTGTAGAAATCCCTGGTAGCCCAGGCATAAAGAAATAAGAAAAAATGTACTCACAAGTAGAGCCCACACATTAAAAAGTGCTTTATCTATGTAAAATATGTGCGATATTTCTTTAAAAACTTCTCCGTGGAAAATATCATGATTTCTGACCTTAGGTCTCTGGTCGGGACCCGAAAACAAATGAGTATGCACCAGAAATCAAAGGAAATAAATAAATAAATTAATAAATAATAATAATAATAATAATAATAATAATAATAATAATAATAATAAATATCCCGAAACAATTGGCCATCTTCTATCAGCTTGCACGCCACTGAATATAAAATTCAGCATGACAGAGTGAGTCAATATCTGCATTAGAAAATATGCAACTTTAAATGAAAATAAACTACAAGGAATTTGATATGAACACCAACCAGACCCGCTTACGCAGGAAGGACCTGTAACAATTTTATGGGACATAAAATACAGACATGGTGAATAGAGACCCTGATGTCTAATTGCACCTCCTTGCTGACATGGCGGTTCTTTGCAGATTGCGATATATTTTTGAAGATCTTCCAAAATCAAGGACCTGCAAATCGAAATCTCAAAATTATGGCATGTGAGGAAATCAGCAAATCAATTTTTAGTTCGATACCTCGATTTGATTGGATAAAGGCTTGGGTAAACTCATTGAAGTGATGCCTAGTATCAAAAACCTTGAAGAAATACAAAATAAAAAAAATTGTACCCACAAGTACAGCTCACACTTTATAAAAGGCATTAACTATATAAAATATACAGGATCTCACGTTTTGATTTGTGTTTTTTTTTTGTTTTAATATTTGTGTTCTTTAAAAATGGCTCAGAGGAAATTGTTACGATGCCATTTCTGACCTTTGGTCGTTGGTTTCAAAGGAAATAATTATACCCCAGAAATCAAAGGAATAATAATACTACTACTACTACTACTAATAATAATAATAATAATATATATATATATATATATATATATATATATATATATGCATGTGTATGTATGTATGTAAATATATACGTTTATACAATGTATATATGTATGTATCCACATGGTTAGGGATCATATTGACTGCCTCCCCCCTCCCTTGTTTTCCAGATCGCTACAGGTGTACTAACCTCACAATGTTCCGCTTTTTGACTGACTTCTCTTTGAGGGAAAACTTAAAAATTATCTTTTAGTGGCTAGCGGGTTGAGAAATGACCCGAAATGTATTTATTTTTATTTTCATTTTTTTTCCTTGTGTCGAAACTTTTGTCTGCTGAACTCTTTGATAATTTTCCCACCAAAGAAGATGCGAGGTGTAAGCAATAACTATTAACTTCTGAAAAATAACTCTTGTAAAAATGATTTTGTATTATAAACTAATAACTTGAATATTTATACGATTGGAAATCATGAATGTATTTGTTGAGACCATTGATGCGTTAATTTAACATTGCGGTAGAATACAAGGTAAACAAATTTTCTATATGTTTACTATAGACATTGTGAAGTTTGGATAATTTAATCGGCAATATATAACATGAAGCCAAACGTCCCAAATTTTTTTCTCATGAAATTTGTTGAGTTTAGAGGAAAACAGTATCAAGATCTACGGTAAGTACATAAAATAATGAATTCTGGTTCAAACGTCAGCTTATATATCGGTTTATGCATTCTTCGTATATTTTGTGTCTATATTTTTGGGAACATCTTACATGGAAAAGAGACAACAGGACAAGAATGTGGGACAAATGATTCACGACTTTCACTTACTTTCTTTTCAATGTGGGTCGCGTCTGTTTCTGACTCTCAGTAAAATAGGATTCTTCATATTTTTGTCAGATACAAGGTACATCCATCATGTGGAGCTCCACACAGATTTCCGTTGGGAGAAATAGCAAGCAAAAAAAGTTCAATCATAAAAAAAGTGATAGAGACCTAGATAGATATATCTGAAAATGCTGTGACACAGAATGACACACAGACGCACACAGAGAGACACACACACATGTATATATATATATATATATATATATATATATATATATATATATATATATATTAGGCATTGAGCATTTTTATCCCATAAATATAGACATCTTAAGACAGATGTGCTATATTTATGGGAATAAGTGCTCAATATCAGAGATAGAGCGTGTGTAAATATAAAAGCGAACATAGAAGTCAACACTTAGAGGCGACTGCCTGTTTCATGCTAGATGCAATCGTCAGGCCACAAGTGCTGTTCAGAACAGCTTTCGTGGAAAATATACGTACATATGCAAAATATATAAATACCCATACATGTATATTTTTAGAAAATAAATTCCAAGAGGAAGAATCCAGGTAGTACTCAATGTCTAGGACAGAGTAATGATATAATAAAAAGGCTTAAACACTAATATTCCATGGTCATAATTTATTCCATTGGAATCGTAAATACGATCCAATTCATTAGACCTACAAATTCAAAAAGAAAACAGAAAAAAACTACTCCGCTTGTGTGTATATGGATATAGATGAATATGTGTATGTGTGGATATGTGAATATATTTTTATATTTTTATATGTGTGTACATGGGTATATGTATGTGTTTATGTGGGTACACGCCTATGTGTATGTATATACATGTATATGTTATTGTGTGTATTCGCATGTGTTTTTGAACATAGAAATATAGTTCCTTGCTGGATTAGATAAACGTTATATTTCTCTTTATATATTTATATTTGATTTGTAACCTGTAGTCGATATTAAATTTGTCAAAGTTTCTCAATTACAAAGCGGCCCTTTAAGTAAACGCAATTTTACTTTCCTTCGTCCCATCTCTTTCCCCCACCTCGTCTTTCCCTCCCTCTTATTCTAACATTAGATTGTCTATGGTGTGTATATGTCACCACGAAATGTATCTTTATGCATTAGACATCCGTCAACATTCATTTCTTTCTCTTAATTAAACCCCTTCCACCCATCTCTCATAAAATTCTCTCTGTTAAGGTTTAATCTCCCTCCTCCTCATACTTACACTTTCTCTAAATTCTGTTTTTATTTCCGGAGTGGGTTTTTTCTGTTTTCTTTTTGAATTTGTAGGTCTGATGAATTGGATCTTATTTACGATTCCAATTGAATAAATTATGACCATGAAATACTAGTGTTTAAGCCTTTTTATATATATATATATATATATATATATATATATATATATATATATATATATATATATATATATGCGTTTGTGGATTTGTGTGTCTCTGTAAGGTTAACTTATCCGGATTCGGAACTTATTGAATAGTAATAATTTGAAATGTAACTGTTAACACTCATACCAAAAACTTTCAGATTATAAAATAACCCCTACAACTCATAATTCAGCAATGAAAATCATGTATAAATGTTAATAAGCATGCGTATAAGGTATTTTATATGTTAATAAGCATGCAAAAAGGAATATAAAACTCATTATTATTTTATCGATGAATACTTCTAGACTATATTTTCAGTAGAATATTTGTGATAATTCAGGCATCACCATCATTATTATTACGTTAACAACACAATGGGGAAGACAAAGGAGCTTAACGTTGATATGAGACAGAGAATTATTAACTTCCACAATCGGGAAATAGTTACAGAACTATTTCAAACCCGTTAGCTATCCCTAGATCTACGGTACAGTTAGGCAGTTTGGAACGAGAGAGAATTTGACAGTGTGTAGAAGAATACCAAAATTGTTACGGAAAACTGCACGAAAACTGTGTCGCCAGGTTAATATAAACCAAGGAGTTGTTTTGAAAGACATCGCCAAATGTTTGGATACGATGGGTACCAGCGTAAGTACTCGCGCAATACAACGATTGTTTCAATAAAAATGGCTTTTAGGGAAACCAGCCGCGACGAACACTTTTTCTCCAACATTACATTGTTGCTCCATACATTGTTGCTCGGTTTTATTTTGACAATAGGATCTTGGACCAAAAAAATAGCTTTTGCGAACAAGTACTGTAGAGTGATGAAACAAAAATTGAGCTTTTTAGACTTAATGATGTACGGAAGATTTGGCGCAAAAAAGTGAGTTTTTCCCCACCCCAAAGGAACAGAGTAGCAATATTAAAACAGAGAAGCGGGTTGTTTTAACTTAAGGGGTACTGGACAATTGTAATAAGAGGAATAATGTAATCTACAGACTGTATCAAAATTCTGGATTAAAATCTACAATTATCAGCGTAAAATTTTCCTCTATGTCAGCGATTTACTTTCCCGCAAGATAATGATTTCAAACATATTAATTCAGTAACTGCGTGGCTTCAGAGAAAGAAGATTACAGTTCTACTGTTCATAGCCTTCAATAGTAAGAATTAAAAGTTCGAATAAATCGATGGCCACCAAAACCTTCAAGAATTAAAACGTGTAACCATTGAAACTCCCAGAAAAAGACTTGTTCAAATCGAAGAAACGATTGCAGCATATCATAAAGATGAGTGGCCATGGTATTGATTATTGTAACGTGAAAATTGTTCATTTAAACTGTTCCGTCTACCCAATTTCACTGACAAAGCTTGGTTTTCAGGCACTTTCCAAAGGTGACGCACGCTGGAGTCGACCCCTCCAGTCGGATAACATCAGTGGGATTCGAATCAGCGACTTACGATCAGATTGCCAACGTTCCAACTACTCGGCCACGTGCCCATATATACATATATACACTCACGTGTGTGTGTATGTGTGTGTGTGCGCGCGCCCGTGCGTGTGTGTTTCTCTGTGTGTGTGTGTGTGTGTGTGTGTGTGTGTGTGTGTGTGCGTGTGTGTGTGTGTGCGCGCGCGCGCGAGCGTGCGCGCGTGCGTGCGATCGCGCGTCTGTTCATTTGTGCGTAAAAATATAATTTATTTTTCTCTGGATATGAAGAGGCAAAGTCAGATTTACTGAAAAGGAATAAATTTTCTTGTATGAAAGCATTTGCTTATGACTGAAGAAAGTTGTTGAATTCTGAGCAATGTTTATTTAGTCATTTTTGTATCATCAGTTTTGACAAACACATTTCCTCCCCCCATTGAAATTTCTCAGCGTCAGAAGAAAACATTATGATAATGTCTAAAAGAATTTCGGACTTAAAGTTACCCCGGAAACGGAAACCATTTAACAATTTTATTACGCCAACGAGTTGACATTTTGGGAGAAACTATGATCTATCAAGTCCAGTCTGTGCAGGTTCGCCTCGAGTCTGAGAAATTCGTATGAGTTGACGATTTATATGATATTTCATTGCAACAAGACGATGTAGTAGATTTTTTTTCTTTCGAAGGAGTATATGCTCAATGGATATTATATCTCGAGCCAAATTTTGAAATGACTTTCTTTTACGAATTAAATTCATGTGTTCCAGATTTATTATTATGTTAGGGCGAAATATTATTCCAACCTTATCAAGATTATAATTAGTCTATCAGACAATAATATAATTGTATAATTTCAGTCAACAAATATAAAAACTTCTTCGCGCAATTTTATTTAAAGGGAGACGATATATCTCACGATTCAGTCGACACGCTTTCGACATCATTGTTTTATAAAGAGCAGAAAAAACTTAAATGAAATCATTTCTGTATCATTCTAAAGTCGCTTGATGACTGAATATAAGGAACCGAACCTTAAGAAACAAAAGAATATGAATCTGACAGCACGTTACTTAAGTAAATCTAAAATTATACCTACCATTAATGGAACAATATTAACAAAACATATTCATAATTGAAAATGATATCCTCAATATTTGACAAAGTGACTTGACATTTCGTTTTACCTGGAACATAAAATCCTATTTTCGTTTGTAGGGAAATTTCAATCTGTTACATTGAGACACACTTTGGAATTTTTTTCTTCTTCCGGATTAAAGGGCTCAACACATGGCACGGATCTCTACCGAAAAGAGCAAATCTACAAGGATCCTATGACAATGGTACATTATTGTTAATATCTGAGTTTGTTGACATGAGGCAAATAAAAAAAACCTGTTTCGAAGGGTGAATTGATATTACTTCCCGCAACACTCAACATTTAAACTTCCATTGATACATGGATATTCATTTCTAAAACCTATATATATATATATATATATATATATATATATATATATATATATATATATATCTGTGTGTGTGAAGAAATATAGTCTTAATTTATGGGATAAAGTGGTCAATATCAGAGATAGAGCATATATATATATATATATATATATATATATATATATATATATATATATATATATATATATAGTGGAGAACAAGTACGGGCCGAACGAATTTCGCATTAATTCCTCCAATTTGTAAAGATTTCAAAACAAACAAAGGTATCATAGCTTCACTTGACGCCGAAAAATTATTCACAAATGTCCCTGTCCAACAAACCATTGGCATTATCCTCAATTCTGTGTACACTAATAATTCTATCCTTCCACCACCCATCAAACCATTTGTCTAATTATATATATATATATATATATATATATATATATATATATATATATATATATGTACTGAAACATTTTTGTATGTTTATACAATTTATTTATAGATACAAATATTTAAGTAAATGCTCTGTTTTATAATAGTGTTAATAACATTTACCGGCCTGAATGTCCAATAAATTTTCATAGAAATTATTCGTTCTCCGACAGGAATCGAACCTGTATCCTATACGGAACCGTCATTTAGCCTGACTTGCTTTAACCGATCGAACCACGATTAGCAAGGTCAATTTTATTGTTTTTAAACTTCGATCTCCCATGAATCTCTCACGTACATTCATATCAGCTCAAACCGTATCCAAATGTAAACAAATGATGTCACACATTATGAAATGTACAAAGTCCGAC
Organism: Acanthosepion pharaonis; assembly: GCA_903632075.3. Taxonomy (NCBI): domain Eukaryota; kingdom Metazoa; phylum Mollusca; class Cephalopoda; order Sepiida; family Sepiidae; genus Acanthosepion; species Acanthosepion pharaonis. The sequence goes on from CAHIKZ030002201.1 coordinate 936,956, forward strand.
AACTATTTTTAGACATTTTTATGTGTATACATTCTTTTTATAGATACAATTATTTAAGTAAATGCTCTGTTTTATAATAAACAGTATTAATAACATTTACCAGCCCGAATGTCTGAGAAATTTTCATTGAAAATATTCGTTCTCCGAAAGGAATCGAACCTGTAACCTATACGGAACTCTCATTTTAGGCCAGTAAATGTTATTAATACGTTTTATTATAAAACAGAGCATTTACTTAATATTTGTATCTATAAAAAATGTATTGAAGAATAACAAAAATGCTAAAGAAATTTTGATAATCAATCTAGAATTTATTTTCTATTACACCAATACAAACACACACACACACACATATACATAGTCATCAGAGACAGACTGTTCCGATTTATGACTAAAAATCGAATTGCTTTACACCGGAATCGAAAAACGACTGGTTTAACATCTGTCAGATATCTTAACTCTAGGTCATCGTCGCACGGCAGAAAAGGAGAGAATTTAATATAACGTTTCTTTTCCTATACAATATACGCCAGTGGCTCAGTAGGCAATTCGTACGTGGATATATATATATATATATATATATATATATATATATATATATATATATATATATATATGTAGGTCATTTGCGGTGGTGTAAATTAATATAAATCTGTTTTTCGGGAGTATGATAAAATTTGTTTGGCCTTGAAAAATATTGCCTCATCCGTGATTGCATCAGATTTTTATCACACCCAAACAATGTTGTCTCGACTGTCGATCAGTTCTACTACGGCCATTTTTTGCGATGGACGTTACTCCAAGCCGGCGTACGGAAGTTGTAACTCTGCACAAACGCTCAGACAAGCCATAAAATTGAACAATTGAAGGTACTATAAACTGGCACAGAAATTCTTCTGATGTAAATTCAATCGAGAATCTGTGGTCAATGTGGAAGTAATGACGTCATGGAATGGACATTCCAAATACTAACACTGGACTATGTTTTATTGGGAAATGTCAGAAAAAAGTAAATAATGATTTGTACAAGGGATATATATATATATATATATATATATATATATATATATATATATATATATATATGGGGGGTGTCAGTTTGTGTGCATGTGCTCGCTGGTCTGATCTTTATCATCGAGCAAATTTTCTTTATTCCGATTTCTTGAATACGTAAACCCATAGACGTAATACATACAGTTCAAAGATAAAAATCAAGTTGGGCTGTCTATTTCAAATTATAATATACACGATAATAATGTTTATGCAGTAAAAAATTCGAATGAAAAATAAATCCGTTAATACATTAGGAAATATATATATATATATATATATATATATATATATATATATCAATTTCACTGCTTTCTCCATGACTAAATGTCAGTATCTAAATATGAATATCTATAGAATCAAATGCTTAATTATATATGACTTCATATGTATGTTTATGTGTGTGTTAGCGAGAGTACAATATCACGGAATGTCTGAATTATATTTCAGAATTTATCCATTATGGTAGTAATTAATACATTAACTGGCATATTTGATTCTGCATTAAATCACTCAGATTGATGTGTGTGTGTGTGCAAAGAGGGAATATAATCTTCAAATTAAGTTAACTGCTTAAGTAATAAATTACTGCATGAGTGCTCATCAATCGACATGTCTATAAAGTATGATTAAATACGAAAATATTAATATTTAAACTGTCATATATTTTATAGATATGTAAAGTTATATGCAACAGTTACCAACACATATATCTGTACACACACACGCACACACACACACACACACACACACACACACACACACACACATATATATATATATATATATATATATATATATATATATATTTATGTATATACATATACATACACATACATATGTACTAGCACTGAAGATACACACACATATATAAGAAAACTTGCATACATCCATGCATGCATAAATACATAAATATATATATATATATATATATATATACATTAAAAAGTATACTTATTTATTTATCTTGCAATAAATAATATAACTATTCACTGCAACATTCTTTTCGCTGAAATGATTTTATGTTATATATATATTTGGATTACCCATTTCACACACACACACACACACACACACATATATATATATATATATATATATATATATATATATATATATATATATATATATATATATATATATTCGTGTATTTTTTTGTCTGCTTGCATGCTTTTTTGGGTGCGCATCATTTTCAAAAGGCAATTTATCCAAGCTGATAATCTACAGTTGGCTGCCGATAACCAGAATTTCGGCTGTTTTGTCCATATTTTAAGCCCCATTAATTTGTAATTGTATCCAGAATTGCAATCGGAGAGAAAATCTTTTCCTTTCTTTCTCTCTTTGTCAATTCCGTCCTTCGTATTTATGCTTCCTTTAAACTTTCTGTTTCTTTATTTTCATGTTTTGTTCCTTCGCCCATTTTTTTTTAAATCTGATATCTTTTTTTTCCAATTTATACATTTCTACCCACTTTATTTCTCCTTTCTGAGCTTCTATCCGTGTCTTGTAGGCTGCCAGTTTTTTAAACCTCGAACCATAAAACCTTTCTATGTAACCTCATCAATAAATTAGTAGGCAGAATTATATATGTGCAGAACCTATGCTATTTAGCACTTGGATATGTGTTTTATTGACACAAGAGATTATATTTGACAGTTATCTCATTTAAAACTCGGTTAAATTATATGGAATGGGGAGCATTTTAAGAAGTGACCGATTATACAGAAAAAGTAAATCAGAAATCTGATTTGAATTTCGACTTCTGTTGTTTATACGTCCTTTGCAATAATGTTTTTAGCGATGGTCGGCAATCCAGTCACCACCTGATCTATCCTATTGGTAGACATTTTTAATTTAGACATATCGATGCTGGTGTGCAATAATTTGGAAGGACATGTTACTCTTACATATTTACATAAATTTCCATGCATTAACAGGAAAAAATGATACTCTTGGAGCTAGGTGCTTATTTGTCGATAAAGACCATCATAATATTTCTAAATATCCATACCTTCATAATTGTCAGATTTTTTGTATATCACATTTTATTAAATTTTATGTTTATTTTCTGGGACTAAAGAAATTGTTGTCCAGACTGAAAATTGAAGTCACTATGCTAATTATATTAATTGAAGCATAAATCATAAAAATACAATGACATGTTTCCTGCTAATATAATTATAAAAACCTGATTGCGAATTAAATACCAAAAGATACAAACGTCACAATTAAATTTATATCAAAGTAGGAAGTTTTCTACGCTACTGATAAAATATAATCAATGTAAATTTTATTTATTTATTTATAAAATCATATTTGCAAGAAAAAAATTTGCTTTATTTAAGCCATTTTTCTAGATTTCAAAAATTGTTCTAAATTTTTCCTGTTCAAAATCAAATTCTTTATATCCGTGATAGTGTTACAACGAAAATAATTCAAGATTTTTATAAAATTATAATGATAATTATTTGCACTTGCCGCTTGTAAAAAAAAAAAATAATTAGATGAAGACAATTTTTTCTCGCTTCTTTACGGTTTATTTTGTTGTTGTTTCGAATCGCTGGTGTAGCATTATCAATCTGTATTTAAATAATATATTTCGCTGAATTTAATAAGTAAGAATGTTCTCAGCCCAGCAAAGAAGTTATCCAAAGAAATGTGATTAATGGTCATATTTACTTAGGCTGCGTCTTTTTCAGCACACAATTCAAATTATTTTTACTACAATTCTTACTAGTAAAAATTATTTATATTAAAATCCATTTTTGCACGGAGATTTTTACTAGAATTATTATCACGGTCTGATTATCGTCTATGATTTGAGCAAGATTACGAATTTATAATATATTCTAAATATAGGTGCACGAAGACTAAAATCCTGTAGGCAATAAAAACAAAAAAATAACAATAATAAAACACAATAACAAAAAGTAATAATTATTTTTATGGAAAGAGTTTTGTTAGAGGACATCTACTCAAAGTATTTAATATTTTGATATAATTTATTTTAATCCTTTTCCGACAAGCAAGGCAATAAACAAGCTAATATGCAAATGCTTACTGAGTGTGAGAGAATAGGAAAAGAAAACATGATGAAAGAGAGAGAGAGAGAGAGAGAGAGAGAGAGAGAGAGAGAGACCAATAAAAGAACAAGAATGAAGAAGAGAGAAGATAATCATTAATATTGCATATAATTTTTTTAATATTGTACTTGTCTGGAAAGCATGAATCAGGAATTGAGTTCCTCCAAAAATAAGTTCGAATGAAATAAGCTAGCATGGAAGTTACGGTGATATCTAGCCATATCAACTGTAAAATGATGGGACCTTGCCGCCAATCCAGTACTGCGCTTAAATTCTTAAAATCTTGGTATCATAGAAGAAAATTCATCAGATTAATTACGATGCAAATATTTATAGAACTCTCTGAAAGAATCTGCTTTACGACGGCGTGTAGGAAGTAACTGAAGCTGATGGGATAACTGGCAATCCATATCTTAAAGAAATACAAGAAAATCTACTCATAAATACGAAGAGATTTTGCAATATCTGTAAAATAATTCAAAAGTATTTGACACGAAAGAATTAGAGGTCAACGCTATAAATAATAATAAAAATTACAAAATAAGAACTAGAAATAGGAAAGATAATTTCCGGAGAATTTAAAAGGCCCGTAGAAATATTTACAAAAGTATATTAACACATTTCAGCGTTTAACATGGAATACCCCCCACCAAAAAAAAAAGAAGCGTAATTTGTGAGAACTCGGAAGCAGGATGATGTCAGAATAAAATGGCTGCAATATCGAGATTTTCGTCAGGAAAAATTTCACTGTAATTTACGTTTGAAACGTTGATTCAAAATTTTCTATTTTTAAGTAACGTAGTAAAACTCGGAGGTTGAGATGAGTTCAGATCGTTTATTTAGGACTTTTTTTTGTTCTGGGAAGGTAGTTATAGCTATTTTTCGCCCACGCGGAGTTTGCAGTTTTTGGATTGATGTTCTTTTCCTTATTTTCCATGATATTTTTGGAGTGGTTAGAATTTTGTTTACAGTTTCCCAGATATACTAGAAAACTATTGTGATGTTCGCCTATTTATTATTTATGAAATATGTTTTGTGTGCATAGTTTCTTTGCTTCCATGGTTCTTCAGTTACTCCTATGTATATTCTTTCCTCATTATCTGATTATTTTACCGTGGTTTGCTATATTATATTGTTTTGTAAGCAATAAATCTTTAAGGGAAATTGGTCATTATTCTGTATTTACACGTGGGTTTAAATTCTTCGGGTGGTTTGTTGATAGTTTTCCTGTTGTGATTTCTTTATTATTTACGCCATGTTCTCGGATTCAACTGTAGATGATTTTAAGAAATGGATTAAACAATGAGTTCAAAAATGAAACAGACTGTCGCCATTTGATGTTGGTTTCAGTAACTAGAACTTTGTCTCCTATGTCTACATAGCTCATCTTTAAATAAAAAAAAATCTCTCTTCGATATTGACCACACACAAACGCGCAGTCACAAGCGCGCGCGCAAACGCAGACACCCAGATATGCGCGTATGTGTGTGTATGTGTGTATCCAGGCACGGATATGTAAATAAACAAATATACAGTTTAAAAATAAATAAAAAACAGAACCTCTACTCAAATATGAATATCCATTTTAATATAACAGTTAAACAAATAAATCAACACACACACACACACACACACACACACACACACACACACACACACACACACACACACACACACACACATATATATATATATATATATATATATATATATATATATATATATATATTATTATTAGTTTTGGCGGTGCCATATCCCAAGGGTTGTGAGTATACATAGATAAGATCATTTTTGCATTGGGCCGATTTACACAGGGGACGTTTTTTTTTACATAAGGGTATTTATGAAACTTCTTGTTGTTGGTAGTGGGCCTCATAAATCTCTCCTATCTAATCTCTCGGAATTATTTAACATTTAGACAGATTCTACACACAGTGTGTCCAAAAAAGAGAACACAAGTTTGAACACAAGAAGAATTGAATCAAAGCTTAATATTAGTACTTGTGTGTCGTCTTTATTGAAACATGTATAAATGAAGGACTGCTTCCTAAATACACAACACCCCCACCTCCATATATATATATATATATATATATATATATATATGTTTGTGCGTGTAGAGAGAGAGAGAGAGAAATAGATAGATAGATAAATAGATAGATAGATATAATATACATCTTTGAGGAAACATGAATTGAGATGTAATATTCGTCCACAAAACACTTCTAAACTTACTACTGAGAGCTAAGCTCGAGAAACAATTTATTAACACATCTACTAAAACCTTAGGATTTAGAGTGAGTTTTCTGATTTTATGTTCTGAATCTTATGTCAGGGTCATTAAGGATCAAACCGTTCCAGACACGTCATGGTTTGGCGTCAAAATATCTTTGTAGAGGCGCGTGAAGTTAGAGAGGAAACGGTGGTGCATTGGACGGGCTAGGGTGGTGGCGGGAGCAAAATGATTACGCAGTCAAATAAAAGTGTTTGCAGTGTCTGTGTGAGATAATAAATGAAAACACGTCCAACCGGACCTGTAAGCTGTCCGTCATTACTAATCTCTCACGAGCATCAGTGAAATTGCATTTTCGTCTTTCATACATTTAAAATTATATATATATATATATATATATATATATATATATATATATATATATATATATATATATATATAAAATTAATAAACAATAAAAAATACAAAATTACCTTATATGGGGAATAGCCAATTTTGGCAGACGAAAATATAGTTATTCTATCATATGAAACCTTATAAAATCCTGTCTATTTTATATTATTAGGTTCCACTTGGATGATATACCAAGGGATTTGTTACCTTAATATATATATATATATATATATATATATATATATATATATATATATATGTTTATGTAGTTTATTGCTACCAGCAAGCAGAAATATTTCTCCTCCCGATGATGGCCATGTTGGTCGAAACTAGTCGAGGAATCTAAATGAAATAATAATAAAAAAAACGAAAGAATATTAATCTACAACCCAGTGTGTCTAAAGATTTTATTTTTTATTGTTCAAAAAAAAAAATATATATATATATATACGTGTGTGTGTATATATATATATATATATATATATATATATATATATATATATATATATATATATATATATATATATATATATATATGGGTAGTGTTCATATTTCTATGTGAGTTAATTGTCTTCTCGCTGCAGAAGTAGATAAGCTCGCCTATCTTTCAGCTCATAATACTTCCATGTTTTTAAACGGGAGTAGAGGTTTAGTTATTCTTTCTTGCTTAGGACTGTGTTTCCAGTTCCTTCTAATATTTTCTTCAGCTCTTTTCCTATAACACGTATTCTTTCCTACGCTAATATAAATCAACTCACTCAAACTCTTCTTGGATTGGCGCTTGGACGTTGTATTGGGAGATTATTAGTAAAAAGTCTTTGGAAGAAATCTTGTATGTATTTGCAATTATTATACATTCATTCATGGCAATGTGATGGGAAGGCCTATACTTGGTTTGAAATCATAGAACACCTGCTTTTCTACGGCATACACCCACTAAATAAGAAGTAGTCGTCTCTTGCTATTCTTGAAAAAGTTTTTCCCCCTTTTGGGTTGATTATTTGCATTTGCATCTGTGTACTATATTTTTAAATACCATTGAAAGCATGTTTTGTTGCAGCAAACATAATGAAATTAAAAATATCATGTTTCTGAGAAATGAGAGTTCCAATTCAGCGCGCCAGTACCAGTTTAAATTCACCCCTATCTTTAGGCGACTTATCTTTAAGTTCGAATCCCATACGTGATTTACACTACCCTTCACATATATATAAATATGAATATATAAATATGCATACACACATACATACATACACACACACATACACACACACGCACACACACACACAGACATATATATATATATGTATATAAAAATAAAAATATCTATAATATTATATGTATATATAAATAAAAAGAAAGAACAGTAAGATATATAATCCGGTGTTCTTATAGATATTTTTATTTTTACAAAATAGTGCTCAATGTAAATTTACAGAGCGTTAATATTATAAATTAATTGATTTAAAATATGTTTATTTTCGCTACAATGTTACAGATAAATCCACTTAATACAGACATAATGAACACGCAAACACCCCTTGTCTCTAGTGGAAGTGGATTTATCTTTAACCTTGGAAACTTGAATTATGATTTTAGCTGTGTCTTTAAAACCCAATAATTTAAAAAGTTACTCAAAAATTCGCTTGAGGATGAAATGGAACTAATGTCTTTAATTTAATTACAAAATTAACTTCGGAGCTTTTAGCTTCCATTTTTGAGACATGGTTAGAACTGTGTAGCGAAAAAACATATTTTAAATCTATTAATTTATAATATATATATATTTGTTTGTTTGTGATTCTTTTTCTATGTGTCTGCGTGCCTACATCTCTCTGTTCATAGACTAAATCATTGAATGAATTCTTAAATTATTTTCATTATTACTCATAATTCCAATAAGATCATAGAAATATGTGAATATTTTGTGTATATATATATATATATATATATATATATATATATATATATATATATATATACTGACTATCCCGGACGATTTCGACTTATAAGGGTCCACAGGAAACAGCATAAACCAGCAAATAAGATTTTATTATAGTGGTGAAGGTTTATGCAGGACCAGCCACACATTTTGAAGAGAATTCACACCTTTACAACGGCATTAGCACATAAGTGAATGTAATGGACACACACACGTGTGTGTGTGTATAGATAGATAGATAGATAGATAGATAGATAGATAGATAGATAGATAGATAGATAGATAGATCCTTTTGATCCACAGTATATTTGAAGGAACCGGTAACTCAACGCTAAACAGTAAACACGGAATAAACCTCTAGTCCTGTTTTTAACACAGGGGTCGTGTGTGAACCGTACGATCGGAAGTGGGAGGTTATACAAAACTTTAAACAAATGATTGGCATTTTTTCTCTTTTTCTTGGAGAAAGTCACCAATTTTTTCCACTTTCTCGAATTATAACTGTTCGATGACTTCCACATATTTGCCGAACTACAGCAAGCGTCTAGTAAGCTAATTTCTATTGCTACATAACCTAATCGTACTGATTTTCAATCTAGAACTAATAAGTATCACTGAAGCCATCTGCATCCGTAGTATGTTACTGATATTTATTTTTCTATGGTATTATTGTTTTCTTTGGATTTTTATGACCGAAATATTTGATAAAAGTTACAAATTCACGGCTTATTTGTTACCTTGAAGAATTTATAAATTCACGGCTATTTGATACCTTGAAGAATTTGCATTAGATTTTAAAATCCATAATTTCTGTTAACGAAAAAAATCCAAGAGTTTTAATCTTCTGAATTTACATTACTCAAAGGAAAACCACAAATAAGTCTGTAAAATCATAGTTAAAGAAACGAAAGAGAAAAATTTGCAAAAAAATGGCGAAAATATTTTGGAGGATCGGAACAACGACAGAAATGGAAGCGAGACTATGTCTCCCTACAATGTCTTGGCAGGGAAGATTGAAGATGACGTGTATTACTCATGGTTATTTGGTCAATTACATTCGCCCGATTATTTATTCTCCCCGCCATCCGAACCAAGCGGACATAAAAATGTCGCGTTTTATAACTCTGCCCGACAGTCTCTGGATAGTGAAGCAGAAAAGATGGCGGCTGGTGTGTCAGCGATTACATTTGTGCACGCATTCTTACCAATAGCTGGAGAGAGTTACACATATGTTTACACATCATAAGAGAAAGAGCCACGTCAAAAACTATATACGCACACATTTATAAAGATCTACATGCACACACGCAGACACACTAAAATATGAATTTATATTACGAGCAATCCTATCGTACACATATATATATATTTTTCTGCGTTTAATCAATAAAAATAGGATCTTTTCTAAATATGAAATACACAAATAAGCGAATATAACAGTACAAAAAGACACATAGGAACACAGGCACATGAAATATGGCTAGGCAACAGATTGTAGTGGTCGGGAAAACATCCCCTTGGGAGTCGGTCACACATAGCAGTAGCTCGTGGAAAGTAGTTCTTCGAGTTTATTTTCTTCTCGCTGCAAAAGTAGATATGTTCGCCTATCGTCCAGCTCACACACCTCCGATGTCTTTTAAACAGAAGTAAATATTTGTCCCTTCTTTCCTGCTTAGGACTGTTTCCAGTTCCTTCTAAAGTCTACTTCAGCTCAATCCACCTAACGCTTGTTCTTTCCTACGCTTATATAATTCCACACAGTAACCTTCTTCCTTGATTGGCTCTTGGACCTTCGGTGATTATTAGTTAAAAAAAAATCTTTAATAGAAATATCGTATGTATTTGCAATTATTATACAGTCATTGATGTCAATGTGATGGGAAGGCCTATAGATACGGCTTGGTGTGAAATCATAGAACACCTGATTTTCTACGGCATACACACATTAAATTAGAGTTAGAATACTCATCGAAGGAATACGGAGAGAATATAGGCGGTTTGCTACAATATAAGTAACATGGCGGGTCCTAGACGTGAAGGATAAATATGGCGGTACCAAGGAATGATGTTCGTCCGAGCACTTTAAATGGAATTTGTGATAGAAAAGTTGGAGTCTCCCTGTGAGAGAAAGGTTGGAAGGTGGGAAATCATTTGTCACCCAAAAGGAATCGGAGACGTTTTCGAATCCTATCTTGACTGGAAAGTAAACCTGGACATAATTAGGACACAAGCAACAAGTCGAAAGATATTTCGGTAGGTGAATGGTTTGATAAAAGAAATTATTGAAATAGCAGTTACAGTCACATTTAGAAATTACAATAGTAAAATGATGAGACCTAACTGTCAATGATAAACTCGGGAAAATCCACATATTAAATAGGAATTACCAGACAAAATATTTAAAGAAAAGGCTCAAGGAAGATTACTAATTATTTTTTATTTATGTAAGTCATTCTTAATTTTTGCAGTGATTCCTCTCGACTAAACTGCGTCTATGGTAAAATTGTTTTGGTGCATTATTGGTTTAATGTATTAGTCAAAAGCTGTTTTATGTATCATTTTTTTTTAAATATGTTTTAAAATTTGAAAACATCCACTTAATACAATCGTGTACAGCAAAATGTAGGTAATATCTTTATTATTCTCTTCACATCTTTTTTCTTCATTACTCAATCATACATTGGCATGATTTATTTTCTAAGCAGAGTCAAAATATACCCGATACCTTACACAACCCAAGATTCGCTGTATAGTGTGCGTCATTCAAACATTTTCGTATATCAATGTTTAATGCCGACCATATACATAATATTGCTATATAACTGCTTGACATACGGATACCAGTCATCAAATATTTTCGTCCTGGGTATGAGGATAAACTATATCCGCGTCCTGGGTAAGACGATAAACTACGTCCAGCAGCAATGCGTCTGATCAGGTTTTCAGGAGCGTAGAACCATCTCTTAATTCCTGGTGTTCCCAGGTCCACTCAGACCCGGGTTGATAGCACCTGTTAGGGTCCCAGCTATGAGCAAAAGTTACCACTCAAACTTGTGTAAAAATAGGTTTTGATACAAGAAATAATTTGTAATAAAAAATTATTAACAGCAATGTTTTTTGAAGGAAAAAACTACCAGCAATACAAACAGCTATACATTCTTTGAAAAAAATATGACCAACTATAGATTTCTTCAAGGAAAAATATTCCCAGAAATAGATTTTTAATGAAAAACATATTACCAGTAATAAAAGTTTTGTCGGCATTATATAACCCATTGAAGTTGATATGCCGTAAAACAAAAACAAAACCAAACATATTGTATTCATACAAGTATATCCTAAAAATTTTGTCGGTATTAAATAACCCATTGGGGTTGATTTGCATAAAACAAAATAAAACAAACCAATCTAAACCAAAGAATACATATTCTATTCATACAAATTATTCCTCAAAATGTTGTCGGCATTAAATAGCCCATTGAGGTTGATATGACGTAAAACAAAATAAACCAAACCATCAAATATTTATTTTGGTTTAAATCATTAAAGTCTACAGGGTAATTTAACCCTATCCAACTTGGTACATTTGAGCATGTGCAGAAGTTCTAATTAATTCGTGATTAAACTCTAAATAAATAAGTACAAAATAGGGTTATGTAATAAATGTTGAGTTAGTTTAAAGATAATTTTGAATATAGTGAATACTCATTTGTATCAAAATTGCCGACATCAGAATATTTTACTGAGGTGAGGATTTTGTTGTTCTTACAAAACTGCATATTTTCCTATTTAAATTTAAAATGCAGGTACGTCATAACTTCAGTACACATGAAATTCAGTATAGATTCTTTGCATTCTTGCTTTGTAAACGATGCATTTGTGTATTTATAGTTCAAACTATCACGTTTGGTGACGTAACAAGTTCCGGACACAATGAAAATATAAAATAAAAGAGAAACGGTAAAAAAAAAAATAATCCTGCTAAATTTCAAACAATTTAAACGAATATTTGAAGGTTTATGGCATTTAGAATTTGGCCGTTAAAATTCCTCTCATTCCTGATTTTTAAAACCCGAAATTGCTCAGCCTAGGTTAGGGCTAATTTCAGTCAAAACGCATAATACTTCAAATGTCTTTCTTTTGTAACTAATTCAAAATATACTTCTTAATCTAAAAAGGTAAATAATTACTAAAAAAATCTACTGTAAGAAACACAAAAAATAATTTGTATTTTTTATTTAGAAACAACATTCGAATTCTTATTCCGTGTTCACTTATTCTGTTAGCTTGTCGTCATTTTTAAAATTTCGATGCAGTTAGGCATAAAATCACAAGAGTAGAAGAGCTAGTAATGATAAATACTCAGGTTCTTTTATACCAACTAGCTAATTATTGGCAATGCAGTGTTAATTTTTACTGCCTTGGTGGGTTAAAGCACTCTCTCAGTATTCTGTTTCATTTGTCTGGATTAGTTAAAATAAAGCATCAATAATGGCGAGTTTGCTTTCCTCATTATGAGAGTATCTTAATAGTTCGTTCTGCTTGCCAGCGAATCTTAAACTTTAACTCCGTATTTTATTTCAAAGGAATATGAAAAGGTTGAACTACTAAACTTTTCGTTAATAATGTATTATCATTTAACGCACGCTTACTCTTTTTTTTTTTTTTTTTATTTGTTTCTAATCCTAAGCCGTGGAAGAATACTCTTTAGAATCTGAAATCTTGACAATCGGTTTTACCAGAAAAATGGCGGCATAAAACAAAGCAAAAGCCAGCGAGATTAGTTCGTCATTTCACTAGAAAGGTCAGTGCTGTCACAGAATGCCAACTTACAGACTTTTTCTTGCCGCCAAAATGGAGACATGAAAAAGATTCGCCTAAAAGACCATCCCCATAACCCCAACACAATTACTAGTTCAATGACACAAAAGAAATCTCTGAGTGCATCTTGGGAAAGACTCCGATGCTTATTTGATTTTTTAACGTAAACAAATGTCACATTTTGATTGTGACTTTGGCTACAGGTCGGATATCCAGCAACTCAATTTCCTTTTTGATCTTTGCTATTTTATTTGTTTTAAACTTTCTTTTAAGCTCCTGAGAACGCGGATAAAATAAATATCAGCACTGGTTTTTGTGTGTTTGTCTTTGTAAGTCTTCACACTAAATAGATTGTGTGCATTTGACGCTGTATATTCGAGTGGTTTAGACCTCGGTAAACAGCAGTCTTATTGTGTGTATTCAAAAGAAGTTTTTATTTTACTTTTTAATCAGGCGAGAAAGTCGGTTTTTCTCTGTCATGTACTTAAATCAATTTAAGTTGAGAGTAAAAAAATAAGACTCTAGATTCTTGGATTCCAGAGCAAGTTGGAGTCTTCGTCAATCATTTTTCTACATATTGCAGTTTGAAAGAGGAAAGTGATTTTAAATCATCAGTAAACTTCCTTTAAATTCTGTACCAGCAGAGTAAATAAACAGATAGAGACAGCTGTTAAGTATATTGAGATTATTTTTGATTAGATTAAATAAAAGTAGATAATTTTCCCAGTTGTCGAAAATAGACAAATAAATAGGAAAATGATTCAATAGATATTATATAACTTATTTAACTTTCAACTGTAGCATAACTCCGTTATCAAATAAAAAGACATTGAAAGTCACTTCAGCTGAAAGTCAGTGGAAATAAAGAACACTGAGATTATAAATCATGGCTGAGCAACGTATTAAGAAATAGGAAAAATCGTTAAAAACAAAGAACACGCCCTTGAACTATTATGTAATATCGGTCCACCTATGAAGTATTGAACAGTGAACAACATCAACAGAAAAAAAACAAAAAACATGAAGCATCAAAAATCTGGTATGCTGAGAATTTCATGACCTGAATAAATGAATAATGAGGAAGTTTTAGGTGAAAAGGTAATTAAAAGCATACGTTTACGTAATGGCAGTTGGAATTTCTTGGATACATAATGTTAAAAGAAGGCTTTGTGAATTTGACACTGACAGGAGCAGGACAGAAAAAAACACCTAATAAACTACTTAACGAGCTTATGTAAATGTTTGGCAGAACAAATATTACGAGCGATAGCCTAAAGCCAAGCCATACTAAGTGTTGTTGGGATCTGTGGTCACTCAGGTCCTGAAGAGAAAGACATACAGAATAAAAATAATTCAAGTATAAAACTCGTATTTATATATTCATATAAGAAGAAGCAGACATAAATTAATCATTTTCCAAAAAATGTAGCAGTAATGCCGCATAAAAAACTGAAATCTAAAAACACCTAATCTGAAATAACGTATATTTAAATGTTTATTTAAAAATACATAAATTAAGTAATTATATAATTAATTTTATAATACAAACGAATAATGGTGTCATATTTCGCACACATTCTTCGTCCTTCAGTGAATTTGGATACAATAAAAAAAAATACTATGGCTATCTGACGTGATTTATTCTTTCTTATCAAATCGCGAAAATGAATCCTGAACGGCCATTCCTCTAGATCTTTTTTCATTAATGCAGGTGTCCACCAAGACGCTATCGTTGGATCTACGTTGTTTCTAATTTTCATTAGTAACCTAAGTGATGGCTTTCGTTCCCAATACGGTATCTATACTCATGACACAACAATTTCTGTTTTAATAGTAAGTATGATCGTTTCGATAAGGTCAAATTGGCAGCCGATCTCAAAATCTACCTAAAATCCGCTATTAACTGGCGACAATAGTAGCTTGCTATTTTTAACGCCTACAAAATAAACCTCCTGGCTATTAATCATCTGAGAGACACCTTTCTGTCTTCCTTACGCATGGCTGATTCTAACCTCCAGGAGAGATTACATTAAATGATAAATTAAGTCCACTGCTAAGAAAGTTGATTCACTGTATCGTGATAGACAATTTTTCTCTCTAAAATCATTCTTCAACAGATTTAAGCCTACCATTCATCCTTGCTTTGAATGTTGCAGCCACTTATGATCTTCATGAGATTCTTCATGAAATATAACGAAGAATCTACAATGTTATTGGTCCTGATATGGTATTTCGGCTTCATTCGTTTTCCCACCGTCGTAGCGTAATTTCTCTGTGCCTTTTCTATGAATACTTTCATGGGAATTGTTCAGATGAAAATTCTTCTATGATACTTCACGAATTCAAGCGCCGTATTAGATTGGCAACAAGGTCTCATGATTTTACAGTTGAATTGTTTCAATGTAACTGTAAGTTCCTTCATGAAGTTTCATTTTTCGTACTACATGCTTGTGGAACGTTTTTACGACTTCTGGTTTGTAGGCAACTTTGATCTTCAAAAATGTAAATTCAATATCCTTATCTACTTCTTCTTGATTCCTGTTCTTTTATTGTTCTCGCTCCTTAATAATATTTTTCTTTTTCTTATTCTATCGCACTCCGTAACGTCTTTAGAATTAGTGTGGTTATTGCCTTCCTAGGGGTGAAAGGATTAATAAAGAAAACTAATTTCTAATTCATTCCATATAAGTTTTATCTCATTTAGTCTGTATATATTCAACTTAGGCAAATTTGCCATTAGATGAAAATATCTTGCTAATCCATAAAGTTTGAACACGGTTCGCTCAAGAATCAGTCTTTGAGTCGAAACTTTTAACCACCTTTTAATATCAGGAGGCTACTAAGTAAAAAAATTATGTCAGATACGTGTAGGAATCGAACTCACTATACGGCATGCTAAGATTTCGTATAATGTGCCCTTAGCAATAACGTAAACTTTTCGTAGTATTCTGATATTTTAATATCCTATTCTCAATGTTAGAAATGTAGTATTAAGTCAGTTTGAAGATTAATGACATAGGAACTGGCTAAATAATTGAGTAACTCCATAACTTAAGTGGCCTGAAAGGTTTCAAAATATTTCTGAAAATGGAATTTCCATAAATAAGACCTTTTAAAAGTTTTGCTAAATGTATTTGCTTGTTCCTTCAGCTACTTATTTACAACCAGCAGTCTGTGTTATAAATCAGATGTTTATAAATAGTAAACTTATTGATGTGCCCTCCCCTTATGACTTTGCTTAAATTCTGTTATCGCCTTCTAGAGTTTATATTTCCTGCTTTTTCGTTTCATTTCATTTCGGGCTTCAACTCAAATCCGGTTTCTATTTGCCGAGTGTTTGCAATCAATGCTTCCAGTTGAGAAACGCTTCCAGTAAACGAGCGACTGAGAGAGGCGATACGGATAAATAAACACATGCAATTGAAACAGAAGACAATTAGGCGTTTCAATGCTTTCCTGCATTTGATTCTAATACTGCGTTTGGCTGCACATCCATTGCTGCTGCTGAAATAGCTACTCTTCGTTTCCGAACCGCTGGCGAAGTAACAAAAGTTTTATTTCTCATTAACTCTACACAGAATATTTACTCGGCTTAATCAACATTATCATTGATATTCACGAATTTAAGACTAGCCTGGCATAAGAAAATAAGCTAAAGCAGATTGGGAAGATTGTATTACGCAGAGACTCATTGACTATCCTTAATACCGAGACTCTGATTCGATCTCTGGTCATTTTTTTTTTTTTACTATGTACCTTGTCTCTTCACAAAGTGAGTGAACATGACTCATCGACAATTTCTTGCCCTTTGACATTTTTTTTACTTTTGCTATGTCTCCTTATTCCTGGCTTGAAAACCAAGGTCATTAATTAGATAAGTAGATTGTACGCTGTTTCCTCTGTCCTTCTAGCCTTTAATATGTCCTGTGCGTCCCAAATTCTCTAAGCGTTCTTTCCTCACAATATACCCTAGTCATTTCAACTGTCTCTTTCTGATGCTATTTATAACTCCTTTTTGTTACAATTTTACCTAAAACTTCGTCGTTGATTACATTTTCTGTTCATATTATTTTCAGAATCCTTCCGGAAAACAACATTCTCGTTACCTCAAGTGACTTCTTCAACTGTGAGGAGATTGTTTAACATTCACTGTCACATAGGAGGACATTACATAAAATTTCAGTAAACTTTTCTTTGTTTCTATCGAAAATGTCCATTTATTAATACTTTGCTTAGCTTTGGGAAGGTCTTTCTCTATACTAGTCTGCCGTCCTCTTTTAAGACACGTCCTAGATATTGAATTTTTTTTTTAATTGTTTACATTTGGTTTTTGAAATTCGATGGGAATTGTATATTTTTCTTTTACTTTTTTTTACAGCTAATATATTATTTATACTTTTCATTATTTCCCATTTGGAAAGTAAAGACTTTATTAATAATAAAATCAATATTCCTGAAATCTGAGTGATTATATCAGCATTATTATTTAGGTAGACTTTTTTCTAAAGTTAGAATGGGTTTTGCATAAATCAGTGTTGATATATTTAGAAAAACTTACAATAACAGATAGGATGATCGAACGAACCACAAGACGACTGATCTGCAAGAACGCCTTCCTCATCTTTACTATGCAGTAAGCTACACAGCTTTCTGTGTAATACGCCTTCTCCAAGAAGATGGATTAAGTTAAAACTTTTTCTAAACAGAAACTCTGATCTGGAAATGAAATAAGAGTTGTAAAGCTACATAAACTAAATCCATCATAAAAATTCAGATAATTTAAAAATATTCAAATAGGTTGATGCATGGGTTAAATATAAAATATTTTGAAAAGAAAATATTTTGCTGTAAATAAAGGTAAAAAAAAATATGCTGTTAATTCTCATCGGTTTATAGAAACCAAATTTAAACAAGTACAAAAGTGTAAATATGTAGGACGTGTCTTAACAGAGGACGAAAATCTGACGGCGCATAATTATAGAGAAATATACCTTCCCAAAGCTAAGCAAAGTATTAAGAAAGGAAAACTTGCGATAGAAACAAAGAAAAGTGTACTGACATGTTAAGTAATGTCATAATAGGTTCTTCTATGTGTACGTTTATCCACCACTTTAAGAAGCTACCAAACCTTGGAAACGTGACTCATGTACTCAAATAGCCCCGTCTGATCTAAACTATCCGATGAATATTATTCTTAACATTTAACCTGTTCAGATATTTCTAATCAACGACATTCAACCATTTTCTCAATTCTGTAAATAATAATCTCTTCAAGAGATTGGAACATCTATATAATGTAAAGAAAGAATATCCTATATCAGCCACTACAGATTTGGAGGTACAAAATCACAAAAAAACCCCCAAAAAACAAAAAACAAATGACAACATTTCAAACAAAATTGAGTTACTCATATACCTAGGACAGAAAATAATGATACAATGATGTTAACCTTTCACACGACTCTAAACCAAATGCTTGGAAGGAAATCCCCATTAATCCCAGAGACAGTGAACTTGAGAAGTCTAATTCCCAGAAAAGTTGGTTGTAAAAACAAATATGTTTATAAATATTTTACATTATTAACACGCATCTGTGTAGTTATTATCAGAAACCTATTATAGGTTGTGCCCTTTGTCATTCCTGAATTGAAGATCCAACCTAGAAGACTAGAGAGAATTTCAAACAGAATATTTCCTTTAATCTGCGAGCGTATATTGATATCGTCCCACTGCCCACTTTTTTGGATATCTCGTCGAATTCTTATTTAATACTGCTCAGTTATTATTCACTTCATTTCGACTGAGAACAACACATAGTGCCAAACCAGGGATTTAACTCACAATTACTATATCACCAAATTCACGAACTAAATATTTAATGCACATTTAGGAAAATCTAACAGGTCTTCTAATGAGTATGCCACACTTGGCTGCACTAAGGATTTTTTGATGTTTTAGCTGCTGCTGCTGCTGCAGCAGATACTGTTTCTATCGTAAGAGTGATTTTAACAACTAAACAGCAGCAAAGGCTAGACCATTAGTCTGAGTGTAAGTAATGTAAATAATGATAAATTCTTAGAAATTAAGAGATATTTCATAAATTTCATAAATATGTTGTTTTGCATTATAATGTGAAATCAACAAGCCTTTACGATAATCATTTTTAGTCGAGTTTTGTTGATTATTTTTGTTAAATGATTTTGGCGAAAATACTTTACCGCATTAACTATTACGCTTTGTATTAGCACTTCGGCATAAAGCAGAATATTCATAGCCACCCTTAAAATCAGAAGGTAACATTTTAAAAATTTGCGGATGGATTCTCCTTTTTCATTGGTCGTTTTTATTGGCTATAATTATAAAGAACCGACTTCTCATCCCAGGTGTTATGTCTACAAAAGAATGTCCATCAACAAATTTCTATTCAATGAAGAGTAGAGGTAACTCTTTGATTAGATTGCAAAGAAGTCAAATGATGAGGTATCAACTGAATTGTATATGGATATATAGATCCATTGGATTTTCAAGAAGATGTTTTATGATTGAAGTGTGTCCTGTATTTAAGCATTTTGCTAATTTTCCCCTACGGTTTACTTAGAATTATTTCAAGTATCGTTTATGCAATCTTATTATTGACGCAACATGGTCGGAAGGAATATTCGAAAGAAATAATTCCTCATTCAAATTGGCCGTGATTTTTCTGTCATTATTCCATAACAGAAATATCAATAAAAACTTACCAAATCTGATATTAGGCACTCTGCAAAGAAAGGAAAATATTAGAACGCAAAAATAAATGGTTATTTTACGTTAAATATTGGAAATTTCATCCACTTAATGATGAGGTGTAAATTGCATTTCCAATTTAATATTTACTGCTTGATAATGGGAAATCTATAAGTCAGACAAAAAGTACATATTGTCTATTAATCAATAGATTGCACTATAGAGAAGTGATATTTTCTTTTAATTTTACAAGTCAGAATTAAACACTCCGTATCTTATTATATAACACGAGTTCATCAGAGGTATACAGTAAATGTTGACCATAAGCAACAAGAACATATAACTTGCTTTAACATGTTATAGATAATCTGGAAAATGGTATTAGAGTTGCAGCAGATGTATCATCGTTTAGCACTTTTTACACATTGCCTTTCATCGCCTTCTACTGAAAATTTACAGACACCCATCAGTGGATACGAGCCCAGTCATTGGCAATTGCATTTAATCAGTGACAACAGCCGTATCAGTGTGATAAACCGTATTTCGAGCGGCGCTTTACAACTTTAAATACGCGAAATGGAGAACGCTTTGATCAGGACGGAATTAAATGTCGGCTTTAATGCTGGTAGAAGTTCGTTGGCAAATTGAGTCACACGGATGTTCACGCATGAATATAAAGACAAGCGAAAGCAAATCAGTCAGGACTTGCCGAGCCACTATAGGGCTGAAGATGACAGTTTCCTGGGCGCATCATTACCGGTGATGCGAACTGGTGCCATTACTACAAGCCGGAAAGAAAAGTCAAAGTGATGTGCATTGTCTTTTGGGATGTTAATGTGGCGATCCGTCTGAATTTCCTGGAACCTTAACAGACAATGAACTATAACATTTTAAATAAAGATGCCGACGATGCTGAAGGCCAAATTTTCCTGACACAAGCAAGAGAACATGCAACCTCCTGCCTTCAGTCCACTTTAAAGACAATGGATCATAAAACAACTTTTGCAATCTTGCCCTTCTAAATCTTGCGTATAGTTTGGATTTGTCACTACAGCTGTTCGAAAGGAAGTTGGCGGGCTAAATGAACAATATTTTCATGATAATGGCGCCGTTTCGCTGAACGAGCGAAGAGGAGCTTCATTACATAGAATGAGTAGATTCCTCTGGTGCAGATTATTACATGATAGGCATAGAGGCTTTTGTTCATCGCTGGCAAAATGCATATTACAAGAACCTAACTAAGAGTATAATTAGTATTTTATAGCTGAAAATTTGCTTTATTCAATGCCGTTAATCTTCTCCGATTTGTATAGTACTTTAACAAAAGGAAGTAATTTCGGAGCTTCCTTGGCGGTAATCTCATTTTTTAATTACTATTCTTTTTGTTCTTCAAATATTTTTAAAAGAACGGAATCTACAGAAACATTTTATTAATATTGGGATACTGCATTCCCTGCTGATTTTTTAGATATTAACTATAGTATGCACATATAAACATACTTTCTCTAACGATTTCATTGTCTCTCCTTCCTTTTTCTTTGTCTCACTCTCTCTCACTCTCTGTATATATATATATATATATATATATATATATATATATATATATATATATATATACATATATATATATATATATAGAGAGAGAGAGAGAGATAGATAGATAGATATAGGTGTATATATCGCTGCTGCTTCTACTATCAACGCATCGCTGTTGACTTAGGAATTGAGCGCTCTTTGCTATTGGCGTTTGTAAACATCACGTATATAATACGTTAAAATGTCCCTTTCTCTGCCCTGCGCCTAATGGCTTAGGGGTAGAGACTCTGACCGATGCCAAATCGGTCCAGTTTCCTTCCTCTCTTAAAGAAATCGGATGTCTACCCACACTGCTGAAATGATGAGCTCATGAGCTGTGATACAGCGAAATACACTGTTATGAATGAATGATTATATATATATATATATATATATATATATATATATATATATATATATATATATATATATAGGTTTCATTAAAGATGACGGACAAGGTACTGCGACTAAGATTTTTATTATTTTTTGTTTTCGTTTATAGTCATGAAGTGTGTAAAAATTGTCTTAATATTCTGCATATCCGAGAGGCTACAATGTGCCGATTGTATTGAGAAAATATTTTTTAAATTGATATATACATAAAAATCCATACATTCAGATAAAAATAAAAATAAAAATCATCTTTGATAATGGCTAAAAGAATTGCAAAATATTTGGACAATTTTTACATAATTTATATCTAGAAAAGAATACAAACAAAAGAAATAAAAATAATTATTTTTAATAATATGTGGAAATCTTTACCCTTTGCCTGATGACGGCTGCAAGACCGGAAACTCGTGAAGCAAAATTATGGAAAATAAAGCATAATATATATATTTTTTTAAATCCATATTGCAACCAAAAACGTTTGCAGTTTCTCTCTTCTTTTGCAATATATATATATATATATATATATATATATATATATATATATATAGAGAGAGAGAGAGAGAGAGAGCCAAATATATTCCGCGACACTAGGTAACAATATTTAAGCGAAAAATTCTAGATTACTTTAAAAATATGCTATTTTTGCTTGCAATCACAAGATCTGTCATCCGTGAAAATCGATAGTCAAAGCAGCTGAAATAGAACGAAATAGCCTCATGGTCCAATACACATGCACAGTATAAAGTATTAACAAGATCATGTAGCTATTTCTCTTTTTCAACGCCTGAATTATCAAAGAGCTAAATGAAATGTCTGGCGCGTTTAATGCAACAATTTCCGACTATAGATAGCAGCAGGCGATTCATTTTTCATTGAACTACAAATAAGAAATAAAAAAGTACAATAGACGTGAGACTTAAAAACGAAATTGTGTGTAACGTAATCATCTACGAAAAGTCCTTTTGACCTCCGGTTGTTTGAATAGGAATGCACATCATGTAGTTTTATTATATAAATAAACATCACAAAGCTTAAACAGAAATCCAGATTCAGCTGAAACAAGTAGAAGATAATAAATTGTTAACACAGCTCTTTTTCAGGAACAAGGAGTAACATAAATATTATCAACCTCAGAAAAAAAACACGTTGTTATGTGTTTTTAAACAGGCATAAAGAAACAATATGCTTATATTCGAACATGATATGATGACATAACTAAAAAAATGATGCGTAAAAATAGACCTCAACATTATAATTCTTTAACAATAATTCTCTATATGCCTCGTACACTGGGCCAAGTAAACGTATAATTAGATCAATGTTAGTTACTTAGAGGACAATATTGGCCTATACTCTCTATGCTTTCAAATATGATGAAACATATGTTGGACTTCTCAGTTATCAAATATGAGAGCAGTGTTTCTCAACTTTTATTACTTCAGGGAGATTGTAGAAAAATTAAAACCGCGGGGTGCATATTAAATTTAATAAGGAAAAAACAGTCATGAAATTTGAAAATACAAAATTGTGTTTAGCGTTCCTAGAAAAGATTAGCTGTAAAGTTTACATGTAAACGGATTTATGAAGAATTTGCTATTTTTAGTGAGGCCGATAATGACAGATTCAAACCTCCTTCAGGATGGCAAAATGAAAGGATTATCCCCTCCTTTAAAATTAAGGAATTGATATCCAGTTTAAAATACCAAATGACAAAGCCTTAACTTAGACATGGAAGTCATGACCATCGTGTCTCTAACTTTTGATAAAGTTTTTTTAAATATAAAAGTAATTCATAAATTAATCTTCTGTTAACTTAGGGCGAACCTGATTGCCTTTCAGGGTGCATTAGTGTGCCCGGTCTGAGAAACGCTGCAATAGCCATATATATCCGTGTTACCTAACCGGGGTATATTAACAGTAACTGGACAGAAGGAAGCACTAGAATAATGAAAGGAGATGAATTACAATATTTAGTTCTATGGCCCATTTGACATCCTTTCTCGAGGACAAATGTATTTACTCCTGCTTTAATGGTAAATCAAATATTTCAATAAATTCATAACGGTATCTGCTCTCAAAAATGACGTAAGATTGATTGATTTTTTTTTTACTGCTTATCAATCCTTTTCAGGCTATTCGAAACCATATAATATGTTTAGATCATACTATATTCTGGAGATAATTTATTCGTACAAGTCCTAATAATTGATACATAACTGTATGGAGGAATAGGAGGATTCTTATATTTCCCAAGTTTATGCGGGCCAAGATTTTCTCGCTCGGTATTCCCCAGCAATCAGCCATCTAAATTCAGAACTAACTTCAGTTTTCGTGCTATAATCGCTGTTTCAAAATGATATGGCCGCAAACCAAGTAGTGCAAGAAACGATTTGTTAATTTTAATGACTGCAAAAATGAAACAGCTCGCATTTAATCGTATAAGATCTTTGTCTTTCCTTTAGCATGACTGATGCTATATTTCTCTGTCTGTTTTCCACTGACATGAATTGGGACGATTATATCAAATCACTTGCTATCTTGGCTGTTACAAAAGTTGTTTCACTGTAAGTGAAATAGATAGATAGATAGATAGATAGATAGATAGATTTTCACCAAAGCGGCACGCATATAAGATCTTTCAGATGCTTACATTACAGTTTTTCACTAAATCTATCAAAATCTCACTCTGACAGAAATATGAGAAACATAGTTTACAAATCTGTACAGTATATATATTTGAAATGGCTAAAATATACACGATGCATATCAACATTCAAATGATTGTTTACTGATCGATCATAATCCCTTACGCACTTGAGAAATTGATAATGCTTCAAAAGCGCGATAATGCTCTAATGATTTTCCTTGAATTGATATTCTTGTTTTAAGTGTGCTTGAACCCATGTCTTTGTTACCCAAGGAAGAATTGGCAATTTATTCTGCACGAGGTAAGTTCAATATTATACATATATGAAAGAACAACTCATAGAAATATGGAATAAAATTGCCGACGCATGACCGGTAACTGAAAGACAATAGTTGATTTCAGTCTAGTTTAAACGTAAATATTAAACATGAAGCATCTAAAATAAAAGTAATACATTCCAAGTTTTATTTTATATTTGTTTCAAAACTTTCAGTTTTAATTCTGTGCAATCGTGGACAAATTTACTTTTCCCAGTTCATGTCTCTTAGCATCGGATTTTCGACACTTTTTTTATTTGGATCAGGTGCAAATATTGCTGAAATCTTAAAAAGCAGAGTCTCGCCAGT
Source organism: Acanthosepion pharaonis (assembly GCA_903632075.3). Taxonomy (NCBI): domain Eukaryota; kingdom Metazoa; phylum Mollusca; class Cephalopoda; order Sepiida; family Sepiidae; genus Acanthosepion; species Acanthosepion pharaonis. The sequence continues at coordinate 962,445 of CAHIKZ030002201.1, forward strand.
AGATCCTACGCTTGTAAGATATTGACAGACGCTCATAGCGAGAATATGGAACAAATGTAATCAGTTAGGGGTGAAAAATACTATTAAATAATAGAAAGAGTCGGTAAGTAATTTGATGTGTTTGTCAGATCTTCCAGCACCTCACAATGTTGATGGCTTAAAATATCATATCGCACTATTCTGCACATTCAATTATGTTTTGTTCCCTATCCAACTTTTGTCTTTGCTCTTCTCTTGCCGTTTTTTCCCACATCTGACAAATACCGTTTTCTTCGTTAAACAGTTCAACGCATCACTTACGTCCTGTTAATTCTATGCCATAAATATAGCGTTGTTCTACTTCGGCGGAAGTTAATTTTCATGCCCAAATGACTATATCAGCGTTTTGCATCCTTTTTTCTTCATTACCATAGAGAAAATAGCAGAATATGATTATACATTAGATTCATTTTTTTTCAAATCTGTCTAAACACAGCGAAAATATAGATATTTTTATTTCAATTTTGACCTTAACGTTATAATCTGAATAACACAGTTATGCTACAAATAGATGAAAGCAAAGTGTAGCTGAGCTGTTAGAAATATTGCTTTCTAACCATGAGACCCAGACTGGTATCTCACTATTGTCGATTTTTAAAGGAATTGATTACTTGATGCTATCGTCCGGTAGATCGATCCTAGCATTCAGCACAGTTGGAAAGTGGCTGACGTAACTACTCAGACGTCGTTGATGATTGTGCTAACGTATAGTCAGATTTCATCGTGACCGAGTGTTTGAGCATGCTAGTCATTTTCAAAATGTTAACGGTGACATATAATGCGATATCTCCCAGAAACTGTAACTAATGTCTGCTAAATATAGATGCAGTGTAAAGTATAGTTGCGCCTCGGATGATTTGATCAAATGCAAATAGGACTGATGAAGCATCTGCAACAATCCGATTGCTTCAAGCCGGGCTGGAAACTCGACGAACTTCGCATCAGGTAGAGATACTACCCCTAAGCTATCGGCGTACGGCAATGAAAGGGGAATTTTTAACGTATTATATACGTGATGTGTACTAACGCCAGTAGCTAATAGTGCTCAATTCATAACTGAAGAGCAATGCGTTAATAACTGGAACAGCCAGTGATTTTTTTTTTTTAATTTCTCTTTTCTCTAAAGTGTTCAATCAGGAAACAAGAATATATATATATATATATGTGTGTGTGTGTGTGTGTGTGTGTGTTATTTTGTGTCTGTGTGTGTTAGTTTGTGTCTGTGTGTGCTTGTTTGTCTGTGTGTCTGTGCGTGAGACATAGAGAGAGAGATAGATATATATAGAGAGATAGAATATGATATTTAACTTTCTATATATCAAGACAATATTAGTTAATATGACAAAGTGTAAAATTATGGTTAACGTTTTTCATCATCTGGAAGCCCTTCATCAGACTAAATTAATATTTTTATTGATGCTATTATATATAAGTAGTTTGGGGAGGGGTGCTATAAAATGCAAGCGTCTGTTATAGTTATCTACTGGCGAGAAACAAGGTAGATGTCGGAAAGCTGAATTTTATATTTTCCCATATTTCTGTTTAAAATTTTAAAAGTAACTTAACCAAATACAAGGAAAATTTCGCCACCACCTCGCACAAAGAAGGTTGAATTGTTGCTGATACAAGGAAGAAATGTGATTACAAATCAATGATACAAATACATCAACTTACATTAATTAAACTACAGAAATAATAAAAAAAACAACTTATTTCTACCGACAGATAAAATCATAAAAATGTCCAGACTCTTCTCAAATCAAAGTCATCTGATATTTAAAACTTATTCTTTTAAACCAAAATTATGATTACCGATGGCATCGCATCTTAGCGGAGTTTTAATTTGTTTAGAGTTTCTTTTATCTATTCCTTACAAAAGTATTTTTCTAATCATTTATTATATTTTCCATATATTGTCGATGATTTAATATATCCTCGTAAAACAACATGTTTATGATTGTATGTATTTCTGTGTTGATAGTTAGGTCTTCCTTATTGTCGAAAATACATTTCATGAACGTTCGCTTGACAAAATAACTACCTTGAGAAAGGATTTTGAAAAAAAACGTTACATGAAAAACAAATCATGAATTTACATAGGTAGTATTTTGTCATGTTTTCAAATATAGCACAGAATTCTCTGACTTCTCTGGTTGAGTGTGGTCTTATGAAATATGGAAATATACATGACTGTTTCGATACACACATTTTCTTATCAAATATATACACTAAGAGCCTATATAAAGAGGTTTCTCGACTTACTGTGGTGTTCCATCTCTACGATTTTTCGTTTAAGTCGGAACATACACGCGATTTTTCCGTGAACAAACACTCACCAACAATCCAATATGGCGTACAACCAGGAAATGACCCTCGCCGCTTTTCTCACTCGTGTGACGAAATATTCTCCTGTCGAGCAATGTATTCTTCGACCGCGTCGTATTCTGATTCACTAAGCGTAGATTAGATGTGACACAAGGCCAGAGGTATGCGGCACCCAGTGAGAATCGAACTCACTATTCAATGGTAATTGATCTAGTGAGACCACCATGCTAACTGTTGTAACTTACGGAAGTTGCTAATGAACAATAATACTTAGGACATGAACAATACATATAAGATTCGCCAGCGATGGTCAACTGCTTAGAAATGAGTCAAGTGAATTCCACAATAAATCTCCAACTGCAAGATATCTACCAATCACCCCACGTGGGCAGATGTGCCACAAAGCCGAATTTATGTAGCGTATCCGTGCTCGTAGTCACGGCCAAAAATTCTCCGTAGACTCCGTATAAAATAGGGCTGGGAGGCAGATTGTTTGACCATCAGAGCTGGAGACAAATCTCCAGCTACAGGATATTTACGAACCGCACTACGCGGTCATATGTGGCACAAGACCGAATTTAATGTAGGGTTTCCGAGCCCGTAGTCTCGGTCAAACATTCGCTGTATCCCTCGTATAAAACGGGGTCGGGTAGATGTTTCTCTCGACTAGACTCTGTCCTTCGACATAGCCTCGTCTAGGGATCCTCTCTGTCCGGAGGCAGAGTGTTTGACCAGCACAACTGGAGATGAATCCCCAACTGCAGACCAACATACAGTATTTACTACAGCATTTATGTGAATGGAGACCTACCCATTATCGTCCGTAGGTATGCTTCAACACTAATCATTACATAACGTCGAGGTTCCCCGTTTATGTCGCATGTACGAGGCAAACGACATAAGTCGAAACGAATTTAATGGAGATTACGTCGTATACACGAATCGTTGTTGGTCAGGGCTGTTGTAACGCGGAAACTTAATGTATGAACCTGCCCTAAATCTGCATACTGTTTTACAAGGAATAAATCCGCGGTATTCACTGTTGCACTGTCAGTGATAGGGAAAAACTTTAATATTCCGATTTGGGAATTCTCCAGATTATTTCCACAAAATATTATGTTTCCTCCCCCTGTTTAAACCATTTGGTTAAGGAAAGATTTCATCCAAATACTTTATTTTTCTGATCACGAAGAATACCTTCAGTAGTTGTAACATTCCAGCTCAGCAGAAATGTAATGGTCTGTTAAAATAGCTAGCAGGATTCTGCTTTAAAAACTAGGCATATTTACTACTGGTGTACACAAGAGTCGTTAGAGTACTAAAATAGATATTCCTGGGTATGACGAATACTACGTTTGGCAGTAATTTCTCTGCTGGTTAGATTGGGTGTGGCGCTTTGAGTTAGAAAGTTGCGAAAGTTTTAAAACCACTATTCACCCAAACATGTGTTAAATTGTAGGACTTGTATCTGAAAAAAATATTTGTTAATGCAATTTCCACTCGATTAAAGAATTATTCTTACGATGCAAAATAACTTTCGACTTGAAATAAGCCACAAAAAGGTTGATAAACCTTAAAAACAAATCACTCAAACAACAATCCTACATATCCTTATAATATACAAAATTTGCGGTCTTTTGAACGAGTCCATGTGTTCAGCCTACAATGTATCCGTATGTTACATTGTTTTGGATTTCATACGCATGATATCAACAGGTATCGAAGCCACGCTTGTTGATCGAAATCTGCCATGATATTCCTGGGAACCAACAAATGATTTCTCCATTGAATTGAGCGAAAAAATGTCGTTAGTCAACGAAAGTGATTCAGGTACAACATCGCTACCATCGTGTAATATCTTCCGTGGTAAACTGAGAAAATCGATTGGTGATCGAATGAGATGAGTAACGCATGAAATCTCTTCAAACATAAGAAGAAAATTTGGTCCAAGAAGAAAGGGAATATCACCAAAAACGTCAGCAGAATCCTTTTTCTACTTCCATCCAAAACCTTTTCAGACGACCTACTTGGATTACTTTTATGCTTTAACATGACAGGATAACCCATCGACATCGATAGGAGCCACGGAATTTCAGCTGACAAATAGTCTATAACAATGACGACGACAGCCCGCCAATGGAGTAATGATCCATGGTCTGAAGATATCCTCCAGGCGTGAAACTGACAATAAATATACAAAGTTTATTTAGATTCCTACGCTCTCTCTGTCTAGGAACACTATTTCGATAGAAAGCACTCTTCGTCTATCAAATCTTAAACAATATGCATATATATATATATATATATATATATATATATATATATATATATATATGAATGAAAAAATATACTGAAAAAACAAACAAAAAATCCTAATATGCCATTATGCTGTTTTAATGTTTAATGTCAACGTCGGACGTTTCGATCTAATAAACCATCTTCAGGACATATTCATAAAACATAATTAACATAGACCATATACAATTCAACATGAAAAAGACGATGGACATAAAAGCAATACCAATCCAAACAGATAACTGAAATATTTTATAAGATCAGCGTTCCGTTTAAATATGATCACGTCGTCGTCACGTGGGCGATGTTGTGAAAACGTATTCCTAAAATTTGAGTATTTTGAATAAAAAACGAAAATAATTTTATTTTGATCTAAAACTTATACGTACGTTTGTCGAGCATTAATCTTGCTAGAAAAGGGGAAATATTGAAGAAGCCAGGTCTAGTGTTCCCCGTGCGTGGGATAGATATTATGCCTGCTTCATAAATCCGCCTAAGATTTTTATTAGGAAAATATTTTAAAATCTTCACAGAATCAAAATTGAAATTATGATCAGCTTTAGTTGTGTGTACAACTAAAGCATGTTTAAATTTCCGAGGCGAATATCTCGTTTATGTTCGAAAACACGAGATTTTACAGACCTACATGTTTCACCCACATATTTTAAGTCACAGTTGTTGCATGAGATTTGGTAGATGCAAGCATCGGATGTAATATGTTGTTTGCTGGTGTTATTTAATAAACTGCGGATAGTTCTAGTAGGTAATATTGTAGTTTTGATTTTAAACGCATTTATTCGGTCAAATGGTTATTTGGTAGAAAGATGTGACCAAAAGAATTATCAGGGGCAGCTGAAAGTGTGCCTTTCACGGATGTAGATGCAGTAGTGGCCTTCGAGGTGTCATTTTGCGCTGATGAATGAATTTTCAACGCTTTATTTTTAGCTCTCAGTAATAATTGTTTCGGATACAAAAGATTTGAAAAGGTATCCTCAATATACCTGAATTCATCATTTAAGTATTTTGCTGAACAGATACGAAGAGCCCTTAAGTAGAATCCAATAATAATACCCCTCTTAGTGTCAGTATCATGGTGAGAGTAAAAGTGTAAATAGTCGTTTTTACATGTAGGTTTATGATATACTTTGAATTCTAATTTATTATTATTTTTAATGAGTATGAATATTTTTTATGAATATGTCCTGAAGATGGTTTATTAGACCGAAACGTCCGACGTTGACATTAAACATTAAAACAGCATAATCGCATATTAGGATTTTTTTTCAGTATATTTTTCTTCATACTGTCGGATCTATATCCATATATTTGCTTACATATATATATATATATATATATATATATATATATATATATATATATATATATATATATATATTCGTGTGTGTGTGTGCCTGTGTCTGTCTGTCTGTCTGGCGTTTGTTTTCTCTTATTTAATATATAGACAAATTTATTTATTTATTGATATCTAAAAATTATTTTAAGATATTAAATTAAAAGTTATGCGATATATTCACCGAAAATTTAAACGTCAAAAATATCAATAACCAGATACTTTGCATTTTAACTTCGTAAGAAATAATTTTTTTCAGACATCTTGCGTTAATTTCTTTTTGGTTCAGTTGATTTTGCTTAACGGTATATCAACTTCTACGGGTCATTTAATCCTGAAATGGAAATATTTTGAACAACATTTTATGGTTTCAACTACAGATAAAATACATTGTCGGTCATTTTACTATACATATATATTTTTAGTTGGGCTTTTGTTTAGCAGCATATCTCCATATATATGTTATTTAATGCCGAAATCTATTTTTTTACATAATTTTATGCTTTAACTACAGTTATTTTGCACATAGTTTTATACTTTCAGGGTAAAGGCATGTTGTTAAACATATATTTTGCAGATCATAAAATCTATTACTTGCATTAATTGCATTATTCAGACTGTTATCCTTATCTTCATTGCCATATTCACAACGTTTTGGCTGCTGTACGCTTCAGTCTTCTTCATCAGATTGAAATTCTGAACCGAAATTTTCATCCACTGGGGGTAGATTATTCTAGTTCCACGTGTCATGGCTCTTCCCGATGTCTCAGTTATTTCTCTTTAACACAAATCACCAGGTTTTTGGTTCACCACAGTTATGGCCTTGTAATGAACTCACAACTGTTTGAGTCTAGTTCCTTGATCTAACAAAGACGAGGATAGCTGTCAGAATAATGTAAATAATGCAAGTAATTATAACACCTCATCTCAGAGATATAAGCGGTTAAAATCTATTAATGTTCATTTTATAAACATGTACAGTTTAATTTTGATTGGGGGTTCACCTTTTCTCCATAGCTGGGATCATATCTTTTGCTCGCATGCCAGGTCAGGGTGGACTTCGGAACAACAATTAAAATGAAAACATACAATCTCGCGATCAGAGGCTTTGCTGCCAGATGTAGATTATCCCCATACCCAGAATGAATTAACTTTTAGTATTTTTTTTTTCTTTGGGGTATCAGTCACATTTGACCGCAACTGAAAAATCGTTAATCTCTGGACCTTAGATTGCAAAGCTAAGAAGAAAGACCGAAAAAGCCTCCGACATCACACCTTCTTACTATTTGTGTGTGTATATATATATATATATATATATATGTACTTCTTAAAAAAATAGTTTTGCGAGACACAAAAATAAAAGACATATTTATATCCATCATAATTGTATATATATATATATATATATATATATATATATATATATATTTTATTCTATAGCCATTTTTCTTGGTTTTACATCTACGCTTAAATATACACTTCAGAAAACTAAATACTCAAGAGATATGTCTTATCGTATTATAGTTGAAATGGTTAGATGTTTCTTATCTCGCATGTGGAACTCTCTCCCAGGATCTTGCTTTCCAGTCACCATTGATCTTCAATATTTACAATGTAATGCCAATCGTTATCTACTATCTTCTTAATTCCTATTCTTTTATTCCTTTCTCTCCTTAATAATGTGTTACTATTTCTCTTATTTTTGCACGCCCAATAAACCTTTGCGTCTTAGTGGCTTTATTGCCTTGCGTGGATGAAATGATTAATTGTTTGAACAAATTTACTCTATAGAGATTTTAAAGCAATACTGATTGCACTATTGTTGCCTTTCGAGATGATATTTATTCACATATTTAGTGATTAATCATCAACTCAAGTGGCCGCCAGTTGCGTGATACACATTTTTAATCAGGAACTGGTTTTACAAGTGGAGTTGTCAACGTACTCTTCATTTTCTTTTCAGGTATATATATATATATATATATATATATATATAGGTACTGCCCACACGCACTAATCCCGATGCCTTATTATACAGCGTTAAGTCCACACGACTGGATTGTCATGACTTGCAAAATGAAAACAATAGCGAAAATGTGAAGGATTACTTCATCTGAAATTATCGACAACTGATTCGTAGAAATATTTACTTAATTAGTAACTTACTTACAAAGTGGAAATCCTTCTCCTATCATATTTCCACGCTTACTGCTCAAAAGACGTTTATTCTTATCAATATTGTTAATGACATTTGGGTGGGAAATTGCTGAGGCGAGTTGAAAACAGGAATTCAGAGGAGGAGCGCATCAACGCGTATCCACGCAGAATCCGGCCTTCTTTTTAGGGAAAAGCAATATGTATTTTAATTATTCTAGCATAGAAAAAAGTAAGAAAATAGCTTGGTTAAAGAGGGAGAGGTAAAAAGCAATTTCTCTTGTACGAGCCTGAAAGAGCCCAGTTAACAATCCGAAGTTGAAAAAGAGCAATGTAGTGTGGGATAATGCGTTATGGATACGTGAATATAATAAGGTTGGTTAATTGGCAGGGAATGAAGCGAAAAATGGAGGCGAAGTACAGATTTACGCGGTTAAGCTTTGATTGACTTTAAAAATAAAGAAAGAGACTGATAAAAAAGAAAGAAATGAAGAAAGAAAAAGGCAAGCAACCAATTAAAAAGTACTGACAAAAAAAAATGGAAAAAAGGAGAAATAGATGAAAACGTTAAAAAAAACGGATATATATATATATTGTCATTCACAGACAGATGGTTTCGCTGTATCACTGTTCATCAATATGTTTAGATATGTGATTGCTTCATACCGGGATCGAAACCCGACTTTTAACAGTGGGACAGTTGAACGAAATGTGAAATTTTACGTACTATTCTCTGATTAAATATACACCTTCTGTATATATATATATATATATATATATATATATATATATATATATATATATATATATATATATATATATATATATATATATATATATATATATATATATATATATATATATATATATATATATGTACAGTGTGAACATCACTGAAAAAAAATCAAAAAAGGAGTATATACTAAATTCGAAATGAAAGCAAATCGATGAAAAGGAATAAATAAAAATGAATAAAACAAAATAAAAGGAAACCTAAAAAGTGAGACAAAAATGATATCGAAAAAAAACTAGATAAAAGAAACAAGCGGAAGATAGCAAGAGAGAGACATGAAATAGTTATCAAATCTCTAAAACTGACTGAATGTAAATCATTATGTACAAACGACAAAAAAAGAAAGAAAGAAGAGATAAGTTAATTAAAAGTAACTGAATAAATGTCATAAATTTGCACCTCACTTATGGCTATGATAAATCGATATTTTCGAAAGCGACAGATCGTTGTTTGAACGTAAGTTAAAAAACATTTTTTTTCAAAACAAATTGCAAGAAATCTGATAAAGAACAAACAAAATATGATTATCAGATGAGAAATTAGTATTATATTAAATTACTCCTCATTTCGATTATCATAGCCATGAATTATAATTATTTTAATCATCTCAGGTATTATTTCTATTCAATAACCTCAAGGAAATATTGAACCTTTATCTAATCGAAGGTTATAGATTTTGAATTCTCAGAGGATATCTCGTATGAATGAATTCATTCGATACAATTCGTACAACGCCTGAAAGTCATGTATTCTGGTGACTAGATTCACAGAATAAATCTTTTTATTGGCAAGGTCATTGCTTTGTCGGACATTCATGCAATGAAATTAGCAGCCTGAAAACCTATGTCACTTCTTTTTCTAATTAACTGTTACAGTGCATCCAATGCATTGGCAGCGGAATATACCTCCATCCATTGGATAAACGAGCGGTTTGAAAATACGAAGTATCTTTGGAGAAGGCCGGAGGCCACACCCGTTGAAACTTTGTGAATATGAAAAAGAAAATAAACTCATTATTCCGAATAAATAAGAAAAACAAAGATATCAGTGTTAATAGGAAAATGAGTCACCCATTCAGGTTGGGTTAATTGCGTATTTCAATCCGTTGCTGAGGGTGACCTTCCAGCTGAACTCCGCGAGGTTTACCAGTTCTTTTTCATGTTCATTTTTGTGTAATTAATTTTATTTGATTGCGACATAATTAATTTCCGTTTATGTTCTTAAATACCAACGCCATATCTAAACTTTTCTATGGATGTCAAGAATGGCAGAAAACACTTTTAGAAATGTCTGACCTTAATGATATATACGACTGCTTTCTAACATCAATCGTTAAAAATGGCGGGAAACGACTAAAAGAAAGACACCCCTTTTTGACAGTGTGAACTGGCGCTATATAATCACAAACAACGAACTGGACCAAATGACAGAAAACACACCACTTGAATTTCGACAATAGTATCAACTAAAATATATATCACATGTAACTTAAAGAGAAAATAATGACATAATGAAGATGTTGATAATACTTCAAGTAAAATGATAGGAAGGACCCCACCCCATCAGCATAAGAAATAATGATAACAGCTACTGGACATGATAATGATAACAGCTACTGAAATGATTTTTCTGAAAACTTATTTTAAGAGAATAATTTTATAAATTTCACCCGACATTAGTATTGGCTGTGAGGTCAGTGAACGCCAAATGTTTCCGGTTAATATTTTGAAGAATAAATTTAATAAATGAAAACGACATTTATTCATTTTTAAATCTAATAAATGGAACCTTGTTGATAATTTGAGGAATATGATATCTAACATGATATTCAACTTGATTAAATTCATTTAATGTAGATTGTGTACTAGGTTTCAATTCAATAGTCTATTGTCAATGGTTGTCAGATCAAATTGATTTCATTAATCATTCCAGAATATTATAAATTATGTAAATAGCATCTATTAGAAAATGATTTGGCGCTGTTAAGATTTTTATTTTTTTTTTTGAATTCTTAAAGAACAGAAGAATGGAGACCGCACAAAATATTTTTGTCTGTTGATAATTTTAAATGAATAATCATTTGTAAACTTGATTATGTTATGATTAACGCTAACATGTTTGTTACTTTCTTTCAAGGAAATAGCAAATCTTATTTTGTTTTGATCTGAGAACATTTATAACGTAATATTCATTCGTTACGCGTCAAGATGATGACAGAGAATATCAATAATTATACGATTTTCGATCGGGCCGATCGATTGTTGATGTTCTTAACGCCTTGCTTGGTGTGAACTCGATTGAAAAGAAAACTACAATTTCTGACAGAATCAGTGCGTCACGAGACAACATGTTCATATTAAGGAGCATATCTTTAGATATTACAAATGTCTTTGAAAATGTGTGGCATAAGGGAATGCTGCTCAATCTCTCTAGGTATGAAATCACTGGCAGAGACTTTTCAATAATAAAGTCCTTCCTAACATATGGGTCTCTGAATGTTTTTGCTACCGGCCAATCCTCTGTGACCTTAATAAAAATAAAACGCAGGCACACCCCAGAGTATGCTTCTCAGACAAACCGCCACTATACTTGGCTACAATCTATAAAAATCATCTGTGAATATCTATGCAGAAGATACAACGGTATATGAGTGTACCTATAAAACGATTGAGAGCTGATCTCTTCTAAGAACCACTTCTAACATATCTGTGAGGGAAAACTGGCTGGTTGCATTCAGTGCCTTGAAACCTAACTTGTTAAATTCCATCTTCACTGAACGGGACCTAAACTACCACTAGATTAATTGAATAGTTTTTTCCCTCTGTGAGACCAGGTAACTTGACGGAATATAAGGATTTACCTCAACCCAAACCTGAAGTTGAACTCGTACACAGGATCCATTGCTAAAGATGCAGGAATAATGGTCGATTCGCTGTACAGTTCTAGTAAGTACCTGACACCTTGTACTAACCTGTACATCACAAAAAATTCGTCAAAACTGGAGTGCTGCTGTCATATTTCCGAAGGAGTTACCCAGTCTCCAATTTCGAGTCCAAGAGCGTCTCTGCATCCTTGTGCTTGGCAAATTATTTCTGCACTTCAACTCGTTTTTCACAGACGAAAAGAAGGAAGTCACTCACTGCTCAATCACAACTTCCATGGAAAGTGCCCAGACGAACTACAGTCCTTCGTTCAACCACTTACAATGTTCACAGCTAGGGCACCTGCTATGCTAGGCGTAATGTAGCGAATTACCCTAATTCCCTCCCAATTCCAATGGTGCGAAGTAACTCCTGCTCGAGAAGTTTCTTCCTGCGAACCCCGACTCCCAAGAGGAATTTTCCCGGTCACTACAACCTTAACTGTATTAAATCTAGGGTTAATAGTTATCTTATAAATATGAACCTAAACATTGCCTATTATTCTGTAACCCTCTGATTTGAGTGTCTCCCTTGCATTCTACAGAGTGAATCACACTGTAAAAAAAATTAAACCTTTTAGTTTTGTCTCAAAATATATTCATTTAAAGTTATACGAAAACGCTGATTTTCCTATATTCTTAAAATAAAATATTCATTACCATATAGACTACACAGTAGCATCTGTATGCATACATAGATAGATAGATAAATAGATAGATAGATAGATAGATAGATAGATAGATAGAAAACTGACCTGCTTGCATAGATAGATAGATAGATAGATAGATAGATAGATAGATAGATAGATAGATAGAAAACTGACCTGCTTGCATAGATAGATAGATAGATAGATAGATAGATAGATAGATAGAAAACTGACCTGCTTAAATAGATAGATAGATAGATAGATAGATAGATAGATAGATAGATAGATAGATAGATGTTAAGGCGAAATGTTTTATTTTTATTTTATTGTTTTCATGAATTGATTTTAAAAAATGCTGTTTTTGGGGAAACAATGCAGCTAAAATAAATACTATTAGACGTGATTGCAATCAGTGTACTCAATGATGTAGAAGGGAAGAGTGAAAGAATCAATGACCGAAATAAATAATGAAATAAACAATGAAAGAATGAAAGAAAACTTCATGAAGAAAACCAGCTAAAAAGAAAATACGAAGGTTGATTAATAACGAAAAATATGTCAAGAAAGAAAGTAAAAGAAAGAAGGAAAGCAACAGGAAAAAAAAAGTAAAAAATAGATGGAAACACAAACATAGAAAAATGATGAAAAATCAAGAAAGGGGACATGAAAAAGAAAGAAAAAAAGAAATAATGAATGAAGAAAGCTGAAGTTTCAAAAAGAAAATGAAGAAAAGAAACTAGGCAGTTTATTTAGCAAAAGAAGGTGATAACGACAAGGAAATAAAAAAATGGGATTGGTAATAAAGTAAAGTGAAAAATATCTTAAATGAAAAAAATATGAACAAAAAATGCGTGACATTCACTGAAAGGCGCAACAGAAAAAGTGTTGTAAAATGCAGAAGGAAAGAGATTTAAAACTGACAAGAATGGGGCGGTTAAAGGAGAGCAGAACGATAATAAAAAAAATACAATATATAAATAAATAACAATCAATATTCTGAGAATAAAAGACGATACAAAAAGGTTAGATTTTATCGCCAAAATAAAATATTCTAAAAGGTCCCTTCAATAATGAAAATTGTGATGACATAATTATGGATTCGGATTAGATAAATGCGCAAAAGTAACATTCAAGAAAGAAAGAATTACAGAGACATACTCAAATAATTTTGAATTTGTCACAAAATTGAGCAACCGGAACACGTAGAAGCCTAAAATTAACCAGAAATTAGTGAAGCAGATGGAATACAGCATGCACAAACGAGGAAGAGAGGAAAAAAGAATACTACAGGAGTGTACCCCTGGTGCTGAATACCGATCTGAATTAAAACAACAGAATATCAGCCATAAACACATTGGATCTTTGTGTGGTGCAATAAATATTCAACATCCTTAACTGGACCATACCTGACATTAAGCTAATGGACGCCAAAACGAGAAAGATTCTCACCTGTCATAGCGTGCATCATCACAAGATGATATTGATCGTCTGTATGTGCCCAGATTCAAAGCGGGTAGAGGATTAGTTCAACTAGAACTGTCTTAAAAACTACAACAGTTGTCCTTCAAAGATACCTGGAAACTATAGAAGTCTATGATGATATGTGTCAAAGAACATGAAAGTAGTAAGCGACTTTATTCAGTAATATAAAGAGGCCAACAAGTTCAAAATGTCGTTTTCGATGGGTGAATAAATACAATTAAAGCACAATACACTATCTGAAGCTGCAAATCACTTCAAAAAGAAAGCAAGGCCAAATGCAATCGAACATATACAGAAATGATGTCAAGATAAACCGTTTCATGGCCAACACTCTACCCGTACCAAACAAGCTGATGTAGACAAACCCCGTTAAAATCTGAAATCGATTTTTTGCTGTACAGGACCAGTGCTTGCTAACAAGACATTACCTAGCACACAAACTGAAAAATGTCTTAGAATAAAATGCAGATTCTGTGATAAATATCCAGAAACAATTGACCATCTTGTATCAGGTTGCACGGTATTGTCACGCACTGAATATAAACACCGACATGACGGTGAGGGATAAAATCTGCAACTTTGACGGAAAGGAAGCTGCAAGAAAATGGTATGAACACCACCCAGTCCCGGTTACGTAGATATGACCTTAAAAAATTTATGGAACTTCACAATACGCACAAACAATCAAAACTAATCCCCGAGGCATCGTGATTAGAAACTGCGAAGAGAAAAAGTTCCTCCTTATTGATATGGCAGTCACTGCAGACTGCAGTGTATCTTTGGAGATCTTTAGAAATCTATCAAAATACAATGAGTTTGAAATCGAAATCTCAAAAATGTGGCACATGAGAACATAAAAAATTCCAGTTGGTTTTCAAGAGTGCAGTACTATATATTTCTCACGAGTGCAGTACTGTACATCTTAGGAATGGTTTATTCTATGTAAAATGTGTATGATATTTTTATTCAAAATTTTTCAGTGGAAAATGTGATGATGCATTTCTGACCTTAGGTCTCTTGTCGGGACCCGGAAAGAAATGAGTACACACCAGAAACCAAAGTAAATAAATAAATAAATAATAATAATAATGATAATAATAATAAAAGCAATTGATCATCTTGTATCACGTTGCATGATATTGGCACCCATTGAGTATAGAAACCGGCATGACAGAGTGGGCCAATATCTGCACTGAAATATATGCAGCTTCTACGGGAATGAAACTGAAAGAAACTGGTATGAACACCAACCAGACCCAGTTATTGAGATAGGACCTATTATAATTTTATGGGACTACACAATACACACAGAGAGAACAATCAAAACCAACAGCCCAGACATTGTTATTAAAGACCACAAGCAAAAATAGTGTCTCCTTATTTATATGGCAGTCCCTGCAGACTACAATGTATGATTGAAGATCTTCAAAAAGCTATCAAAATACGAGGTGCTTAAAATCAAAATCTCAAAAATGTTGCACATGGGAACATCAACAATCTCTGTTGTAGTTGGAGATCTTGGATTGATTGGAAAAGATTCCAGTAGACTAATTGAAGGGTTTCCTGGAAGTCCATGCCTCAAAGAAATACAAAAGTTTTTCTCACATGTATAGCCCACACTTTACTAAGGGCTTTATCTATGTTTTTCTTTTTTTTTTTTTTTTGTCAGTTGAAAGTGTCATGATGGCAATTCTAAACTTAGGTCCCCCAGAGGGACCCGAAAAGAAATGTGTAAACCCAAGAAATCAAAGGAAATAAAAACAACAATAATAATAGTAATACAGCATTTAAGAGCAGATAGCGATTTAATTAGAAATAAAGAAAAGAAAAAAACACAATGTTTGACAATTTTAAACAATATTTCAATAGAATGTGTCTTCTTCAATTTATATTTAACAATTTTTTCAAGTATAAAAATATATAATTCTGCTAAAATGTATAAGTCTTTGTACAAAATGTTTTTGTCTTGTAATAAAATACGACGGTACTGGTAACGAACCAATGAATAATAATAATAATGATGATGATGATGATGATGAGGAGAAGAAGAAGAAGAAGAAGAAGAAGAAGAAGAAGAAGAAGAAGAAGAAGAAGAAGAAGATTATGCACTACAAAGAACGGATAGAGTAACTTGATGTACACCTCCAAATATATATTTACATAAATCCGAAGAACATGAGGAGTTGTTCTTGTAAAAATATAACGGACACGACAGACGTGGCTGGATACAATTAAATGCTTTATTAACTGCTGGCGTATAAGATCAGCAGTATTAAGTTGATTTGGAATGAACTAAATTTTTACTTGGATGGATCTTGTCGACCTCTATCGTCTCTGTTGCTCATCTGCTTCATAAACCTTAACGGACTGGAAAGGATTGTTATACGCTGTAGCACTGAACGACCATGTATGCTTAATGATATATTGTAATGTATACCTGTTATCATTATCGTGATACGCATATATCAACAATGTTTAATATAAGCCTCACATACAATGGCATAAGTAGATTCAATTATATCTACAGGAGTAATTACTGCGAAATCTCAATTTTTCTTCTTCCATCGCATTTGCATATGCGTATAGGAAATAATATCTATCTATCTATCTATCTATCTATCTATATATATATATATATATATATATATATATATATATATATATATATATACATATTTACATACGTATATATATATATAGTTAGTTAGTTAGTTAGTTTATGAAAACCCAAGGAGGATAAAATCCAGAGAGCTCAATGTAAATCCAGAGCAAATATATTCTTTTAATGTACTTTCTATGAATATGTTTTTTAATCGACTATTTCATACAAAATCCAAAAAATTTAAAAAAAAATTTAAATCACTAACAAACATCAAATTAAATTCTTTGTAGACAGTTTAGAGACATTCAAATTTATAACAAACATTATAATCTTTATGAACCCCCAAAATAACACTTTCAAATTAAAGCAAAATGACAGCGTCTTTTTCGAGCCTGTTCATTCCACAGCAAATTGGTGACACCTTCTCTCATGACTTCCTCCTCTGTTTTTCTTTTTATGTCTTTTTCTATTCTACCCCTTCTATATCAATATATAACTTCTGTTAAGTAAACCTTTTAAATGTGTCAATGTCTGCACCTCCTCAAGTAATTTTTAGTATCAAAGAATAAAAATATTAAATTACATCTAACTCACTCATGTCTTCTCTCTCCCCCCTCACTTCGTTAATTTACATATGCTTGATACGACCCGTCAAAAATGTGTAAATGTCTTTTCATTTTTCGTTTTAGAAGTAAAGTCTGATGATCCGCAGCCCTTTAAAAGGGCTGTGGTGAAATGATTTATTACATGGAACCTTAAAGTGGTCTGTTTTTATATTATCTATCTATCTATCTATCTATCTATATATATATATATATATATATATATATATATATATATATATATATATATTTGTGTATAAAATTAGAAATTATACAGCAAAATGAAGATGACATAAAAAATATATGTAAATAAAGAAAACCCAGACGACATGCGAAAAACGGATGTCATCATTTGTTGAACAGACACTCCTACCCTACCTTAACTGAATCTGATTTTGAACGATTTTGAAAGCTTTGATTTAATTGAAAGGTTGTCGATGGAAACGAATACACTACAATCACTTATTAATAATGATTAAATTTTCCGTAAACGTAAAATCTAATAATATCAAGAAAGTTTCTACTTATAAACACAGTAAATTTCAAAATATGTTATTCCAGAAAGTGGCAAGTCTGATATTTTCCTCATAGATTCCTCTAAATTTTCATATTTTCTCTAACCAAACGTAGGTAAAGCAAATTCCTATTTTTTTTTTTTTTTTATCTCTTTGAAAGTTATTCCTAGTAGATGCATATATTTGAGTAGATTCTTTTTATCTACGGGCCTGAATATTCGAGAAATCTTATTTAAAAAAAAGAGTATGCGCTTTCCGACAGGATTCGAGCCGGGCTCCACTTGGCAGAGGGAAAGTTTCGTTCGATCTAACGTGCCATAACCGACTCGACCACGAAGAAGCTTTGTCGAACCAGCAAATTCCGAACAATGCCTTTACGCGAAATCCTTCTCGTTATAGATTCCTCGCTATTTCCGACGCAGTTTCTTATCCAACCGTAAAAAATGCAATTTTCTAAAGATTTAAAATATTTTTATTCATTAATCCGACAGAATTTTAACATTATTTTACGTGGATACTCATATTTAAGTAGACGTTCCCTTTATTTTCGTCTAACGGCTTGATTCGTCCAGAAATCTTATTAAATAAAGTTTATTATAAAATGAATCACTTATCACCTGAGTGTACTACATAAAATTTCACAAATTGTTTTACATATTTTCATTAAATACTATTGATAGGAAATATATTTTTTTCATTATTGATGTAGTTTCTTTTTTGTCGTTCAAGGGGATGAATTATTTGTTCAAGACTACTCAAAAATGAACATACTTCTTATATTAGATCAATCACTTCTCTAGTAAGTATAAGGATCAAAACATAGACGTTTTTGTCACAAGATTTTATGGTATTGAATTCATTATACGGATTATTGGTCATACCCGGATAGAACAAGGTGGGTTTAAAAGTTTAATCCAAGAAAATTTAAATGTAAATAATTGGGGGAATTAACAAATGCTTCTTCTATTTTTTTAGAAAATGTGAGCCCAATAACATGTATTTTGAAATAATCCACTTCTCACAAAAAATATTTGTGAAATTTCCGAGAAAGCAAACCAGCATCTACCATGAGTTTTTATTCACAGTACACCTCTTTGGTTCAGAATTATATTAATAAAAACGACATCTTCCATAAATATTGCTGTCGCATTATCTTTGACTCTAAAATCAAAAATAAAATAATACCAAGTTCGGTGGGAAAAGCTGTTGGTGGCGTCAGAGGTGGCAAGGCTAAGCCACAGAAACTGTGTTACCTCACCTGGTTGACGGCTGATGTGGGCAGGGTATCGCACGTTTTTGCACATGTTGTATGTAGAAAATTCGATGGCAGTGTCTCTAATGCTGATCTCTTTAGTAAATATAACATTGGCGGGAGTAAACTATTTACATTATTCGGACTATTGTCCTCATCTTTGTCGCCATATTTATTACGTATCTGCCGTTGTACGCTCCGGTCTTCTTCAGTTAGTTGGAATGTTGAACTGAACCCTTTATTTCGCTCACCCGGGTAGACTGTTCTAGTTCCACTTGCCATGTTTAATGGATGTCAGTTATCAGTTATCTCCTGTTAATTCCCCTCTCCAATTTCTCAAACTGCCTTAACCGGGTAGTGAACTCACACACTTTGGATGCTGTCACTAGATCTAACCGATGTTTTATCTACTGTGCTATATACTGGAGGGAGTAAATCGTTCTTAATGCAGTGTGAGCTGGTCATGTCATACTTAACAGCGAAATAACTTGTGGCTATGCGGAGAGTATTAATTAAGTTTTATGAAAATATCTTATCCTTCAGAGGTACACTAAAATGTCCAACAGCATATAAGACTGAAAATATCAAATTATTGCAGAGTTTTGTGTTGGATTTTCATTGTCAATATAAAATGTATAAAATAATCGAAGAAGATATAGTTGAATGTTGAGACTTTGGTCACAAATGAATATCTTAAAGATGGCGGATGAACAATT
The DNA here is from genome assembly GCA_903632075.3 of Acanthosepion pharaonis. NCBI lineage: Eukaryota > Metazoa > Mollusca > Cephalopoda > Sepiida > Sepiidae > Acanthosepion > Acanthosepion pharaonis. The sequence continues at coordinate 982,138 of CAHIKZ030002201.1, forward strand.
GAACTTTCCTTATTATATGCTCTATGAATTTCGGAAAGGATTAAGAACTATGACAAAAACTGTCAGAAAATTTATTTGGATTGTGCTTCAGCTCTTCGGGAAAAAAATAGGTTGGCATATTTTTTCATGGTCATTTTAACCTAAAACTTCAACCACGCTCCAAGCGACCTTCCGACGTTTTTTCTGACGTCGATGAAAATTTTCTGCTTGCCACCGTAGACAATAATACGATGATGTCGTCGGGAGAGATTGCCAAGAGTTTGAAATTCGATATATAAACTACCTCTCCCAATTTGAAGTGACTTGGGTTCAAGAAAAATCGTTGACTTTGACAAGCAAAATAGTATAATTTTCCACTAAGACTACGCAAAACGGCATGTTGCAAAACAGACCTTGCAGAAGCATCATGAATTGTAACTGGAAACGCTCCAGCAACCACCGTATGCAACTGACATGAATCCCACAGATTTTCATTTGTTCCGGTCTTTAGAGAAAAAGTTAAATGACAAAGATTTGGCGATACAATCAGACGAAAACTAACTAAAGAACTTCTTCCAACAAAAAATACGAAGTTTATACGGAAATAGAAACAAGCTTTTCGAATGATAGAAAAAATCGTTACAAGCAATGGAAACAATATTCTTGTCTTGGGAAAGTATGTAAAATTCTGTTTATAATTTTCCAATGAATTAATACAGTGTTTCGCAACCTCTTAAAGCAACGACACACCTAGGCGCAAATAAAATTATCACGGCGCACATAGCAAAATTTTTAAAGGCTACACATTTAAATTTCATGAAATAACGCATAGATGTAAAAATATACGCACGTAAATATTAACTTACTTTATTACAATGATTTTCTTTTATTCAACTATTTTTTCGTTTTATTTAGTGTGAAACATGTGCCAATGTTTTTTTTCCGCAATTTTGTGACAATATTTCACGACATAAAGTTGAGAATCACTGATCTAATACAATGTTTTGGAGGTGAGTCGCGTAAATTATGGGTAAAGGCTAAACGATTGCCTTGGACATCATTATAAAATTCCCGCACGTACAATCACTTATTCGCATATAAGCATGCATGAAAATACATGTGGGAACATTGGTCAGTCATCTAAACTCGCATGTCCATATTTATTGAAGCTTATTGCTGTTCAGAGAACAAGAGAAATGCGATTGGACATGCTCCATGCTGCGTTGCTAATTCCAATTTCATTTAATTCATGGTCGTTCCGCTTAAACAGTCGGTAAAATTAGCGCCGCACGCTATATATTAAATGCCGTATTAACTCGCCAAATGATCCGATCAGGGTAGGAAGTGAGGTTGCTTGAAGCAATTGATGTAGACGCTTCTCTTTCATTATTTTAGTGATGAGGTTGAAAAGAAAAATGTGTATGAATAATGTATCTGTTTTGTATAAAATCTGGAACATTGATCTGAGCTAAGAAATAGCTGAAATGTTCTATTGATTAGATACCGATATGTATTAGATCAGTTCGCTACCAAACCTTTTTTTAATTATTTTCTATACTTTCAGGATACATTAAACTCTAGTCTTAAGCTAGATTAAGCTTATATTATAGCAACATGCTTAGAGCGATGAAGAAGATCATCTAAGAGAGAGAGAGAAACGTGTTCGATCCTCGCAATCACCCATTATTTTAGTTTTATTCGAACCTATCGTACGCTTTTTGATAAATATGAGTGGATATGTCGATAGTTTAATGGATAGTGAGAAGGAACGATAACGAGATGGGTGGCGTTTGAACACCAAACAGAATTTTTAATATCCATTTATGCTTAAGAAATATAAAAGCATCTACTTCCCCCAGATATGGAATAAATAGTAGAAATTATAATCATTGTAATTCTCCAAAAAAGTATTAATGCAATATTCACCTACAAATAAATAAAGACGTTTTTTTCACAATCTTACGGTTTTATCTCATAAACTGTTGAAGATTATTCTTACAATAATTTGGATTAAATAACTTATAAAGGGTAAAAAAACGTAAGAATAAATCAATAAATGGTCAGAAGAGTGACACCTCCCCCGATAATGGAGCAGTTGTTAGCTGAGCTGAAGATTTTGTTAGTATTAAACGTTATGAAATATGTACCTCTGATAGAACTTTAACAAGTTTCATAATCTCTGCACTCACATTAAATTCGACGCTTAAAATGATGTTTTCTTTTCTCTGTTGATCATCATATAGATGCAATCATAAAACCCTTCAAAACTTTGGAGGAAATGCACATAACTTCTATCTTACATGTAACACCTACGTTTCTATTATATATATATATATATATATATATATATATATATATATATATATATATATATATATGTGTGTGTGTGTGTGTGTGTGTGTGTGTGTGTGTGTGTGTGTGTGTGTGTGTGTATATATATATGTAAAAAGTGTATATAAATAAATATATATATGTATAATTATTTAAATATTATATGCGCGGTACTTATTAGAAAGCGCTCAATATCAGAGATAGAGCTAACATATTTGGTTGGATAAATGTGAGTTTTTGACCCTGGGTTTCACGCTTTAGCGATCGTCAGACCCTCACATCTATCCAACCAAATATATATATATATATATATATATATATATATATATATATATATATATAGAGAGAGAGAGAGAGAGTGAGAGATAGATAGATAGATAGATAGATAGATAGATAGATAGATAGATAGATAGATAAAGTTATAACCCCAAATTATGGTCTTATGTTCAATATCTGCGTTGGAATTGTGGAGCTTTTTTCCATTTAAGACAGATAACGTCCGGCCTTTCCTTACCTATAATCGGACAGTCTGTCATGTCTGATTTATCATGGGTAGGCTCTGTATCGATTTTTCAACTGCCGTCTTTGTTAAATATTAATTTTTTTAATATCTAGTTCCGCAATCCAGCATCTGACTTGAATAATACTGACAGACTCAGCATCAGTTGAAACAGACTATATTTTGATTTCACTGTAGTGTTATATATATATATATATATATATATATATATATATATATAGATAGATAGATAGATAGATAGATAGATAGATTATTCTTCCTTAAGACGAATCGAGTTTTCCGGTCACTGGGATGTTTGTCTAAATATAAACTCGCCATGAAAAAAAAGATGTCCGCGCTAAAACTATCGGTTCTCACGCACGGATTGAATTTTTGTTCTCCTGCGCATATTGAGCGAGAAGAAATTTATTCAGAATTTGAGGTTTTTTTTCTCAGCTAGCCAAGTTTCAACCTGAATTTGTTAGGAAGGTCATTGACCTTAAAGGAAATTTAAACACTATAGCGCATTCTTACGCAGGTACTCCTGTTTCCCTTAGTGGAACAGGGAAAAATAACAGGTAATCAAAGCTATTCGTAATAATAAATCTTTGGTGATTACGAAACCTGATAAAGGCTCAGATTTTGTCATTCTTGATTATCAATATTATGATTATCAATATGATGATTATTCTTGGGGATTCCTCTAAACGTGTCCAGTTGGGCCCAATAGATACATTTGATTCTACATCATGTATTGAGTCTTAGTTTCAAAAACGCCTAGTTAAGTGTGTTAAAAGAGGAAAATTTCCAACTGACATTTCTGATTTAATTAGACCCTCGGATTCCATTCATCCCTGTCTCTATGGTTTACCCAAAACTCATAAGGTTGGGGTTCTATTGAGACCGGTAAATAACTAAATGGCTTTCCACCATATTTCTACCAGATTTGGAACAGCATAATTCTGCTTGTATAAAAGATTCTTTCGAATTCTCTTTTATGCAGCGTTTTTCGTCGATGGATAAATTTATGTGTTCCTACGATATTTCAAGTCTATTTACCTGCTTTACACTTGCTGGGATATTGATATATGTGCTGATACACTATATCGTATTCAGTTGTCTCCTCCTGTTATTCTGGAGGACGTTTTTGTCGAACTGATGAAATTTGCCACGGTGTCTGTAGAATTTAGTTTTGACGGCGTCAGTTATAGGTAAGTTGATGGTCTTCCGATGGGTTCCCCTTAGGACCCATTTTAGCAAACATCTTTGTTTGATACCATGAAGATAGTGTGTTACTGAATCCTAATAAACCTGACGTTTACTTCCGTTACGTTGATGACACCTTTTGTCTCTTTGATAACGAAATTGAAGTGGGACATTTTTTAGCCTTTTAATAATATGCATCCATCTTTAAAATTTACACATGAAAAAGAAATTGTTTTTTCTCTTCCCTTTCTTGATGTGTTGGTTCGGAGATCATCTGTTTATCGTAAATCGACATTTACTGGTTAATGTACCCGTTGGGACTATTTTTTGTCTCGTAAAACGTAAAATTAATTTAATTAAAATCCTTACCCATAGGGCTTTAATGATCTGATCTAAGATTAATTTGGATGGGGAACTCAGGTTTATTACCAGTACTCTCAGTAAAATGCCTATCCGTTGGGCATTGTTCAATCAATACTTAAAAATAAATTTGCTGAATTCAATAAAGTTAAACCTCCTATAGTACAAACATGTCATTTGTACCCGCACCATCCTTGGCTGGGTATATGTTATGCAGGTTTCCGTAGCGGTTAGACATTAATACTTTATGTATTCTTTGCTGCCAAGCCTCTCCTACCATCCATGCGGAAGAACGTTGTCCCTCCACATCATACTATTTCTTTAATTTATTCCTTTAAATGTAGTTGTGGATCGCAGTACATAGGGAGAATGACTCAAAGGCTGGATGTCAGAATAAAGCAACATGTCCCAACAAAAATAGGCAATCTTAAGTATACTCCAGCAGACATTCTGACAAATACATACGGGTCTTCAATCACAGAGCACCTAATAAATAGCCATAATCTTGCCACTAATTTCAGTGTGAACTCATTTACGATTCTTAGCAAGTCCCAGTCGTATTACCTCTTGAAGGTGTTGGACACCATTTGAATTTTATCTTTGAAACCCTCTTTTTATAAACAGAAGGACTTCGAACTAGTCCTTCAACTAATTTCCCTCTAAGCAGTATTTTTCCCCAATACATATTTTCCATCATTTTAGTGATAATTCTTAAATAATTAATTTGTTGAGCGAGGTTCGAAACAGGTTAGCTAGCCCGTTTTTCAGTTTTTCTTCTTATCTATTATCATCATGAGTGGTAATAAAAATAAAATTAGTCTTTCATGGCGCTCGTATATATATATATATATATATATATATATATATATATATATATATGTGTGTGTGTGTGTGTGTGTGTGTCCGTGTATATGTGTGTGTGTGTGTGTGTGAAGAAATAGTTTTAAGATGTGTTATATTTATGGGATAAAGTGCTCAATATCAGAGATAGAGCGTGTGTAAATATAAAAGTCAACATAGAAGTCAACTGTTAGAGGCGACAGTCTGTTTCATGCTAGATACAATCGTCAGGACACGATTGCATCTAGCATAAAACAGACTGTCCCATCTAAGTATTGACTTCTATATTTCCTTTATATATATATATATATATATATATATATATATATATATATATATATATATATATAAGCAAATATATGGATATAGATCCGACAGTATATTCCTTTAAATGTAGTTGTATATATATGGGTGTGTGTGTTTGTTTGTGTGTGTGTGTGCGTGTGATTATTTCGCCCTTTTTCTCTACTGGGCGCCGATAGCCTAGGAGTTAGAATCTCCGATGATGCCAAATCGTTCGGGTCTCGGTCCTGCCCATACAGATTAGCTTTTATATCTATCTATCTATCTATCTATCTATATCTATCTATCTATCTATATATATATATATATATATATATATATATATATATATATATATATATATAGTTAAATTCCCAGATGAATTCTGTGCACACGACAAATTGCTATATAATGACAAGTGGAAAATAAATCTTATATTTTAACGACGTTTTATACTATATATATATATATATATATATATATATATATATATATATATATATATATATATATATATATATGCATTTAAACTCTTGTCTTATGCAGTATCTGGCATTATGTAATGAAGTGAGAGATGTCAGAATATATTTTAATGACATAGTTCTCCAAATTTATTCCCAAAACTTAAACTGACGGAAAATAATAAATGTATCCTTAAGAACCTATATAATACAAATATAAAAAAGAATACATTAGTATTTACATTTGTTGTTATATCTTGGAGTAAAACAGTAAACAATGGATGACGAGTTTTCCAGATTTAAACATACTGGCAATTACATTTTTCTACTGCAAGCATTTCCGCTAGAGATATTTACAATAACATATATATGAAAAAAATCAAATGTTTTCTTCTGGGACTATATGGGAAAAAAACTTAATACTTTCTGTTTTGACTATTTCTTTTTATAACAACTATTTTTAGCCTCGGCGTACATTAATATTGTACCGCAGAATTTCGAAATAAAAGTCCCCTTCTTTTTTGGCGTCAGAGTGGGGAGCGTAACTTGCATTTCACACAACGTTGTGGTTTTGTGCCAATGATGTCGTATAAAATTCCACTAATAATGTTATCTTTACTAATCTACGGGTTTCGCACTTACTGAGTGAAAACTTATGAACATAGCCATGGGCGATTACTATTTTACAGCGGAAACAAGTAAAACACAACCAATATCTAGTTAACTAGTCCAATATGAAAACAGCCAGTATATTCATATAGTCTCAAGTATAAACATGTTCCAAACATTAACTATAAATTCAAATATAATAAAAATTAGATTATGCCAGTACATGATCGAATATGTCTTCCTCTATAATAAAAATAACCTAACCAAAGTCGAGGCCATAATACTCACCGTAACACTTTTTGAAACAGACTATATTGATTTTATTCTACTCTGAGTTTTTCATTTCCAAATAGTTAAAAGAAACTTATTTTGATATCCTAATATGACGTATTCTTTTGTTCAAAAATATCGTACATTTTTCTTAGTTATTTTTTTATTGTGTAGTTGGTGTAATTGTTAGTGGCACACGAGGGAAGTTAACGAGTAGAGATCGAATTTGGATACAGGGCTTCATATGTCTTAAAGGTATGAACACATCTCGTCTCCCCCTGATATGGGTTAAAAAGCAGGACTGAAATTTCTAGCCATCGTTCGTAATCAGTATGCAAGAATGAGAAACCATTATTAAAAATCTTGCCAGTTATGGAGGACACCTTTGAGCTGTAACTAACTTCAGCTCAGCATAGTTACATCATTCACTCTGTAATTGTTGAAGGAAATGGTTATTCTCGGAATCACATTGCTTGCTTTAAAGTCGAAACATCTCTGATAATGATGACTTCATTATTTATTACTTATTTCGTAATGTTTTAGATTATTAATTCTTCTATGTATATGGACAAATTTATGGGAATAAAGATTAACTGGGTTGTCCAATTGCTTACGTCTATTGCGGAGAGAGTTTGATACTAACCTCCAGATTGGAGGAATTTTACACGAAATATCTTAATTTAGGAATTATTTTTATATATATTATTTGTCAGCAAGCTTGATCCCGCTTGCTGATTCACTAGGGTTATGAATTAGCGATCACAACCGCAAATAATGTGTATACTTATGTCAGATTAAGTCGAAAAAATAGCCATTCATTGATGAATGAAAAAACCCTTAAAAGAACAATGATTACAGGAAAATATTTTTTTTCAGATGGGAATATCTTTTCAATACTTATAAAAAACAACAGAAACTATAAAATCTCTGATAACCGTGTTCGTTGAAGAAAGTGCAAGACCTTAATTCTACTTGGGTACGTGATGGCGAAAAGATATTTCTCAACTTCGTCTTTTTTATTAAACCATACCGAATTTGTATGAAACTCTTACATAAACCAACAAACAACCTGTAGATTTCTGGCAAATTAGGAAAGTGTCAAAAGAAAACCTAGCTAAGAGGGAAAGGTTGCCTGACTCACATTTCCTTGAATCAATGTAGCTTGAAATCCAAGTAAACACGTACAATAATAAGGTTTGATTTTTCCATTATCGAAAGCAAACACGTAGAAAAAGACGCGGACGCATAAAAGCAGAAATTCAATGTTGGCTGATTCTCTATCAAGGTCAGACAAAGAAGCGAATATATAAAAGGTAAATGAATCTTAAAACCTATGTGCATATTAGGAGAAAAGGTTTCAAACTTATATACATATGAAGACTCATTGAACATTTCCGAACTCTGTTGATTAAAAAAGAAAATCCTATACAGAGAAGTGGTTCTAATATTTTTTGTCAATAAATTTTATTGAAAATTTCAGGGATATTTCCGATTGATGCGTAAGAAAACTGACGACAATAGGACGTAGAATTTATTAAATGTTATCTAAATTACAACAATTAGGATATCCCAGGAAAAATAATAATAATAATAATAATAATTATTATTTTCTTCTTCTTCTTCTTCTTCTTCTTCTTCTTCTTCTTCTTCTTCTTCTTCTTCTTCTTCTTCTTCTTCTTCTTCTTCTTCTTCTACGTGCCATGTTCAAGAAGTGGGTGATAATGGCTCACCATAATTTTCTATCCTATTTACTACGATAAATAAAAGTAGAGGCTGAATATGGAGGTAACAGCTTTTTACTCCTCGTGAGGAATACATGGGAGAGATGTTTGTCCAAATACCTTACAAATTTCCATAAATCATTATAGCTTAAGATTATATATATATATATTAGGGAACAGTGAAAAAAATATTGTTTTGAGTTGCAAATTTCACTTTTCAAACATCGTTTGTACGATTGTATCAAACACATGAAAAATTTCAGGCCATTTCATGCCTACATTACTTTTTGATACCCTTATTGATTTCTGTCAACTTTTACTGTACACCAAAAAAATAGTTGACATTTATCGTTTGCCAGGATAATATTATTTAAGAGCCATGAGTTACGTAAGTGAACCTCTTGATGTAAAATATATTGGAGCACTGATCTTATAATTTTAATAATTCTTTTCAGCTCTTGGCTGGGTCCTGATGTTGCTACATACAACCTGAGGATTCTCCTTCATAGATATTCCATGACACGCAGGCAGGACCTGGCTCAATAGCTTCCACCATCAACAACGCCTGTAATAAATCCTTTACAAATCCTATACAGATATTTTTGATCCTATGACAGATCTTACTCAAATTATTCATTCAGGACAGGGAGATCAGTGAAACTGACTGGCATGAAAAGGCAATAACTGGCAGATCAAACAAAGACTCCTTGATCTACTTTCGAATGTGACCATGCCAATGCTCAGGACCACTTGGTTTACGATCATAGTGATATAAAACAGCGCGGAATTGAAGATTATTTTTGTGAAGCTGATAGATGAATTAAAGGATCGGGTGACAAAGGAACATTTCAAGATGGTTAATGGCTCGATTTTCTGACCGTACATTTACATTGGGTCCCTCACTATTCCATACAGTGGGCTGCTGGGTTAAATTTTTCTCCACCAGAAAGTCGTGAATAGATTTGTCAATCTGCTTTCTGTGTCCAGTCATGGGAATCACATGTATGAGATATTCATTGCCAGGCTCAGCCATGTTGCACCATCATCCTAGAATTACATTTATTCGTCTTGTCATTCTTTATCATCACACGAGTGGCGGACATGTTACCATCTAAATACAGGGACGCCATATATGAATTTCTTGCCTCTTCAGTTGGCATTTTGTCTCTCATCTCGTAGCTTATGTGGTTCAATAATTTCACTCTTGCCATCCCTTGTGCTAATACCATAGTCATTTAAGGCAGCAGCAATGGCATCTTCAGTATAATCATTAATCAAGTATCGGTCACATTAGCAGACTATGTGGGGAGTCTTGTCCTATGATCTGGTGTCTGTTAGAGCTTTTGAATCGGTGATGAAATCAATATTAATATTGATAGGAGGGATATCTTGAATTATTCGAAATACCCAAAATAAGGCATATATCCAGCTACTAGATCTCCATGACTTTGATCAATCTGTCTCATCATGCTTTATTTCGTAGCGTAATTCTGTCACACATTATGGTGACTTTCATGTTAATACCCGCGATTTTCATCTTGCTATCACCTCGCTGGCCAATGAGAAACTACACCTCACGTTTGAGAACATGTATATCACAATTACAGTCCAGTTAATATCCATCACACTTAACTTTGAACTTCACATCCTGACAGGATACAGGGTGATAGTAGAGTCTACAGATATCAAACACTTCCTATATTTCTTCCTGAAATTCAGAAATTTTAAGTTCAATTCCACTAGTGTACAATTTTATCAACCTTTCTTTAATAGTCTGTCTATCACCAATTGCTTTTTCATATATTTTCGAATAATCCTGGGCGGCCATATTGATAATCAATGAGACATCTGTTAACTTTCCTTCATTACATTTATATCGCCAGCAATTCTTTTACATCTCACCTTTCGAAGGAAGTTTGCCCATTGGAAGAACACTTGCAGAGCAAAACGTTGCATGATCTATGGCTGTCCTGGTTAATAGAGTAGCCATCTCAACAGAAAATTGATCAGTTAACCTGATAAGAAAAGATAAAATGTTAGCGAATGAACAAAAATGAATATAAATAATGTATATAACTGAATATAAATATTGTATATTTATAGAAATGCGTGGTGCCTGGAAGAAGAAGATTCAAAGGTTGTGGCGAATCTTCGAATAATGGAATCCTGAATTTGCAACTTGAACAGCATATTACAGTAGTTTCCCTTTCAAAATTTTTTGCTGCACATTCGCCACAGTCTTTAGACATAGTGAATATTGTCACTTTCTTTTTAGAAGCGTAGTCATGTTCCAGCCGATAGTTGAAGATAGAACTGTGTCACCGCTCCCAGGTAATTACAGCTGTTCACTATTCTATAGTTCTGTCAATATGCAGCCTTTCTTGCATTTTTCCAGAGATTCAGCTGATCTGTGAGCAACCCTTTGGGTTCTATCATATTGTCGTTTTCATGTCTTTTCTCAGGGGTCTCAACTGTTCTGATACCTGCAGACCTAGCTCTAATAGCTTCTAGTCTTTCGTCTTTTTGCTAAATTGTCTCTCCTAGCCTTTTAGCATCAGACATATGTAATTTAAACGACAATTGATCCATTGCACTGTGTGTATATATATAACGTAATAAGAACAGAGTTAGAACTGTTTAGTAAACTTGACATATTTAGGAAGAAAGTTGCATAATCAAGAACATATACTGATAGCAAACCGCCTGCATACGGATAGAAATTAAATTTGGTAAATATACAAAAACAGAAAGGGGTGTACGACAAGGGTGTGTCTTCTCATCAGATGTATTTGTAGTGAAAAAAAAAGATCAAGAATTAAAATTCAAATGCTAAGCACTATCTCATTGATTTTCTTAGAAATTAAAAAGACACGAATTTACAAACTTTGCTTACAACAAACGCAAAAACGAATACAAAATAAAACTCACACCTTGATGCGAAATGATTTTCGGCCAATAGAAAACCAAAATTCAAATAATCTTCAATTCTCAGAAACAAATTATTTTACGGAGCGTTTCGCGAACCGACGAGAAATTTCCTTGTCGTCCAATGGAAAGGCCCCAATCATATCCGGGAGTGAATTCCTAATTGACCTTTCAATCTCCCCAATCAAAATAAAAGACGGACAAGTTCGTTTGTCACCAGACAGGAGGAGACAAGCGTATTAACAAGTCCCTTGACAACGTCAAGCGAGTATTATTATTATCTCTACCCTTCTCTCTCACCTCTTTTATACTTCATAAACTAACAGAACATTTTAAGACTGAGCAGTTACTTCAAACATTCCTACCCTTCGATAACGCTCATACATACGTCCACACATACGTTCCTGCCTACGTACACATAAACTCATTCTTGCAAGGACTACTAGGAACATTTTGACGACCTTATATCAACCAAAATGCATTCATTTTCTATTTGAAAAAAACATAATTGATTATTATGTATATAAAGTTGTTGTTTCACTTTACAATTTGATTTTTTTTTATACCCGTCTTATGATGTGCTATCTAACTAACAAGGCCAAATCAGACAAATGTTTCCACACACATACACTTCACTATAACTGATAACCCACTATATATTCAACCTCTATAGTGAGGAGATTTTGAGAGAATTAGAAATCCTACCAAGATTTATTATTGGCGTCGAAAATGTTAACATGATAAGATATATAAATGACACAGTATTAATAGTAGACACGGAAAGAAATCTGCAAAAATTCCTATAGAAGGTAAAGAAGGAAAGTTAGAAGAAAAGAAAAAAAACATCAATTGCAATAAGACGGAAGTCCAACAATTTAAATATCTCGGAAGTTTTTTAATAGTAGACAAAACGTTCGACACTAAAATCAGGAAGCACATTGTGGAAGCAAAAGTTGCCTTCCAAAAGCCAAGAAAATATTAAAAAACGGGAACATTTCGTTAGAAACAAAGAAACGAATAATGAACCGCTACGTAATATCAGTCCTCTTATATAGAAGTAAATACGGAACAATCTTATCGCAGATGAGGTGTGACTTGAAAAAAACAGAAATGTGTTTCTACTGAAGGATTCCGAAGCTATCGTGAACCGAATATGGGAACAACGACAAAATTCTAGAGAAAAATGCTAACAAATGTAGACTTATTCTTAACATTAGGAACAGGCAGTTGATATTTCTGTCACATAATGAGGAAAGAAGGCTAGGAAAATCTGATAACCACAAGACAAATAGAAGGCAAGTGTTTCAGAAGAAAACAACGCATAACCTTCTTAGTGAGTTTGAGTAAATGAACAGCGGAAAAAGGTTTAGCAGAGATAAGTAAAAGACAAAATTACCTAAAAGATATAAAGGACAGGAAATTGTGGAGAACCATTATCGCCGACGACCAGAAAGGACAGGATACGTAGAAGAAGGACGTATTAGCGCAAAGTTGATATTCAAAACCATCCCTCTGATGTTCTTTACCACATCAATGCCTTCAATAATTTGAACGTAAAAACCGATTGTAAATATACTTGCATACACAGTTTGTTCTATACTAAACTGATATAAAGGATGTTTCATTAAGGTAGTTTAAAATCAGTAGTAAATAAATCAGTGTTATTGGTGAAAATTTATTTATTTATTTATTGGATCATCTTATTTGAGTGATGGCAATTATATGTGAAAAATAATATCGCCCAAATGTCTGCCAAGGCTTCGTCGGCACACCTTCACTCGATAGTCAAAATTTTTGTTGACGTCTCCGCATAGTTGTTCCTCGATCTCACTAATATGCCTTATTATCTCATTCTTCAGCTGTTGAATTGTTGTTGACTTGTTGGCATAGACCTTACTTTTGATATGACCCCAAAGGAAAAAATCTAAAGGCGTCGAGTCGCACGATCGTGGTGGCCAATTGACTTCGCTGGTTCGAGAGATGATGCAACCTGGGAACTTCTCATTCAATAAAACCATTGTTTCATTATCGTAAAAAGCTTCGATAACATTAAAACGTTGTTTGTTTATTAATTTTTCCAAACTTGAAATTGCCAATTGCTAAATCTGAAAGAAAAAGAAAAAAAATCATTAGACGCTTAAAATGAATTCACATTTAAATTCGGTTCAAGTGATTGGAACACCATTTATATCTACTTTTTTCAAATATTCATTATGTGCGAGTTTGAGATGTGGGTAGCTCTTTTTGGGCGTCGTTTGTACTTCAATATGCATTAACTTCCATGTGTATTTACTAACTGAATAATATTTCTCATTTCCAAGTATAAAATTGTCCACATAACTTATTTATAAAATATATATATAATAGCTCCTGAAATGGTATTTCGCTGCAATAATAAGATAAAGACAATAGAGTCGCCTACTTAGAATGAACGTATTATTGGTTTTCTAAGCACTTTAGATGATAACACTAAAAAGTACCATAAGAAAAGATATCAATGAAGTTATAACAATAGTGTACATCAAAGAGATATATAGCGGCATAAATGCGTTTGTTTTATTGGAATGTTTGTCGTTATGGTTGTCGTTATAGGTAAATTCTGAATCTCTTCGGTGTCAAAAGCAATTCAAAATCGTTATATATTTCCACACGTATGAGAAAATACAATATATCAGAGTAATGAAACAACAATGCGCCTATAAATTTTTAAGCCAGTGTGAGTAGACGTATATATGCATTTTCAATTTGATCGCATTCAAATGAAACAAATGATATGTGTGTGTGTGTGCGTCTATATATATATATATATATATATATATATATATATATATATATATATATATATTATTATCATTATTATTCCTTTTTCTTTCTGGGGTATAATTATTTCCTTTGATTATATATATATATATATATATATAAATATATATATGTGTGTGTGTGTGTTTTGTGTGTGTGAATATAAGTACGTATGTATATGCGAGCGTGCCTGTGTGTGTATGTGCGTATAGCTTGTGTATATATATGTATATATATGTATAAATATGTGTGAGCATATGTGTGTGTATATATATATATATGTGTGTGTGTGTGTGTGTGTGTATTTATATGTGTCTGCATATATATATATATATATATATATATATATATATATATATATATATATATATATATATATATATATATATCACTATCACTGTTGCTAGCCCGAGTTAGACGAACAAGATTATGAAATTGATACATTTTTTTAAACTTTGTACTAGCCCGGGAGTTGTTACATTTATCAATGTCACCATTTTCGTAAACATCTTCGTGAGCAGCTATTTTAATATCTTTAATATACAGATGCAACTTAGGTAGAAAATATGCGTCTTGGTAATTTCTACTTCGCGTTCCTTGGTCCTATGCAGCAAAAATAAAAACAAAAATAAAAGCTTCGGTTTCAGCTTTAGGCCCCGTATAACATAATGACTGATAGGTAGGTAGGTATCTATCTATCTATCTATCTATCTATCTATCTATCTATCTATCTATCTATCTATCTTCATAATCTCAACCTCTCCCTCCCTTGATTTCTGTTGTTCACATATTTCGTTCCAGGTACCAACCATAGACCTAATGTCAGGAATGGCTTCATGACAATTTTCAAAGTGCATTTTAGTAAAAATAAAAAAAAACTAAAAAAAAAACTAAAATCCTTGTCATTATTATTATTATTATTATTATTATTATTATTATTATTATTTATTTTTTTTTTTTTTATTTTTTTATTTATTCCGTCCTATCTATCTATACATCTGTACATACCCATGCACACAGACACAGACACACATATATAATAGTATATTTATATGTATGTTTTCATGAAAGAAAGAAAGTGTGTGTGTGTAATTATTATGTTGGTACATATATCTAATGAATGAGTAGGGAAATCATTTAACATTTTTCAACATTCATTTCCTCTTGTTTTCGTTTCTGCCTCTCTATATTACTATATATGCTCGACGTTTCGGCTTGCATATTGTCTTACACTCAGTTAAACTCATTTAAACCTGCTAACGTATGAAAGATAAGCATAATCCAACTCCCACTCATCCTATTCCATAAATCATTGCCATTCCCACTCCTTGTCATTCAGACATAATAACACTATCTCCGCATTGGTCCGAATCTGCATTTGATAATATATTATGATGCAACTCCCATCAGTATACCAATATTTGACGTACTCCCCAGCCGTCATCATTCTACTCTTAACGTAATTACTTTAGACCACACATTTCGACATATGCTTCGCCTACCGCAGAAAATTCGCATGAGCGCGCGCATCCGTGTAAAACGCTATAAACATGTAAAATTCGCAAAAAAGTGGGATTAGTTCCGATGCATTCGCTTGCATACGCGAACGTCTGTGTTTGCTGCTGTCGAAATTTGCGTTCATTGCCCATCCTTTAGAGATTGAAAATTCTAACCACATAAATGAGATCTCACGCCCACGTGCCCCGTGTTTCAGGGCACGCATGCGTAGATGTCCTAACAAGAAAAATTAACGGTCGCTTGCCCGCGTTAATGTCTACGAATCTGTCGACATTACAAACGAACGCTGGGCAAAACTTGCAAATTCTTTGCTTTTTATTCGTTAAGCTTTGGCGTCATTCTGCCGTTACGTTAATTTTTTTTTCTTTCATTTCCCTGCATCCATCAGTGTGTTAGAATGTCGACTTAAGCAGCACCTGTAGCATTCTACATATATTTTGTTATTAGTTTCATTTTGTTTTTCCATTTTAATCAATCATTTATATTTTTCATACACGTAACCACTGGAGCAGAAACTGCTGATTCCAGTGTTCCTAAGAAGGAAATTGTATCTATCAGGCGTGTGAAAAGGTTTTCGCTCCTGAGTCTTCCAAAAAGACAATTAGGAACATGTGCCCAAACAAATGATACACTCGAAACCTCATTTATCCATCTATCAAAAGAAACGAAAAATCAAAAATATAATCACAATTATCACGATAATAGATATTTCCATAAACACACACACACACACACATATATATATATATATATATAGAGAGAGAGAGAGAGAGAGACTCACCCTACACTATCGCAATTGTCATGGCAAGTTTTGTGACTAGAAACATTCAGTAGTTCTCCTAGTACTGACCTTCGCCGCTAAGATATGCTATAGCTCTTAAACTGGGAACAATCATTCCCATTTATTTAAATAAATAAAATAAAACCACTAAAGTTAAATGGAAACTGGTAAGGATATGTAGATCCTTATACAAACCTTGTTTTCTGTGTTTACAGGAGAAAATGAAAATTATTAGATTTTTAAATAGGGGATTAAAAATTAAATTTAATAAAAACTTCTCTCGCACAATATAGACCCATTAATCTCCTCAGTATCAACAGTAAGCATTTTGAGGCTTTAATCAACTATAAGAGTATACAGCACATGCATAGGAACAACCTATTGTGCGACAAGCAGTATGGGTTTCGATCAATACGATCCACTGCTGACATCCTAACTGCCATTACATAGAGAATTAGTGAGATTATTTATGACTCATACCTTCGACAATGTGGGACACAGAGTTGCTAGGCAATCTCAGACAGCTATGGAATCAATGGAAGGAACAGGAAATTTCTAAAATGGTGTCCTCCGAGGCCCTGGTGGTCAACGCAGTCGCACCCAATCGTCTCCTCTCGGATAAACTCTCTTTCTGATTTACATAAATGATCTACCTAAAGTATGTACTCCGATCATTTTTAAACGTCTATGCCGAAGATATACGGACGCATCTCTAAAACTCTTGACGATCATAGATTAGCAGCTGGCCACTCTTTCTATCTAGCAATAACTTCCCAGTGAGGAAAAAAACCTGTTACTTACATTTAATGAATCTAAATCCAAACTGGTTGCATTCCATCACCGCTGCTCAGTTAACAGTATCTTCCCAACCTATCCATATAAACTACCCCTTAAACTTCACATTTACTTTGAGTGACCCATGGGCCTTTTAGTTGGTGAACCTTCCCGTAAAAAAGAAAAAGTGCCTAATATGTAGGTGCGTGTCTGTGTGTGTTTATATATATATATATATATATATATATATATATATATATATATATATATATATATATATATATACATATTGGTCAAAGGTCAAACCGGCCAGTCTTTCCGATAAAGGAGTAAAGGAGTACAGTTCATCGCCAACAAACTAGGGACCCCATACCCCTTAGCTAACATATAGAGGAATGCGGTGTACAAAAAGACATATTAATTCATTGCATAAATAGATTCTATCAAATTCTCCTTAACATAAAAACATATATAGCCAGTTACGCCCCTTGATTTTCATTTTATTTTCATTAGTACAAAACATAAGCACCAACACGTGGAGATAGAAACAGTTCTATTTTTAGAAAAGCTAAGCGAAAGCGATTGAAGTATAACGTTTAAGAAAATGGAAAACAACAAATTATTTTTCTACGAAAAAAAAACAAAAAACACTGAAAATCCACTTGCAAGTAATAAAGTTTTCATCCTTCTCTGTTAGAATTCATATATTATAGATAAATATCACTATATTAAATATGTGTTGACTTTTTTCCAATCCTCATTTTAGTCTATACAATAAGTTTTTGTACAGAATCTTTCAAACAGTATATATATATATATATATATATATATATATATATATATATATATATATATATTTATATATTACATTTATTAAATGTAATATCTATCTATCTATCTATATATATATATATATATATATATATATATATATATATATATATATATATATATATATATATATATATATTACATTTATTAACTGTAATATGTCTATTCTTTGTCCCTACTATTATATATATGGGCGCGTGGCCGATATCAAACCTTGCCTTAGAAAATGTGTCAGTTCGGTTGCACTTTAGAGGCTTAGGTAGGCGATCTCAGTAGGTGGCGCCATTGTAGAGTGTCTGAAAACGCTACTGCTGAAAATTGGCTGTCGATGGTTTTTCTAACACGAAACGACAAACCATCTTGACCGTGGTTTTAGCCATCTGTCCTTGTTTAATTTGTTGATGACACCAGAAAATGATCTCTCAGAAGCTAAAACTAAATAAATAAAAAAAAAAATAATTCATTATAGCGATCCTTAGCAATGAATGGTAACAAATAAAAAAATATAAAATAAGAAATAATGATCATCATTTATTTCAGCAAGTAGAAATAAAGTTTTAGTACGTAATTACCTAAAACAAAGAACGCAATCCTTCGGTTATGCGAAGAAGGTAATTACAGAACAACGTGAAAAGAATTTACCTTTAATTATAATAGAATTAATTCATTTTATATTAACCTTATCTCAATAAAAGACGCAAGAGCCACTCAAGGTAGATTGTTATAGCAAGAACAAACTTCCATGTGATTATTCAGAAAATAATTCGGTGAACTATAGCGGTCAAAATTGTAGTGATTGGATAATATCCTGTTCCACAAAGCTTCGGTTCTTGGGAGAAAGCTGTCAGAGTGTAACGCAGAATGTGAGGTGAATGAAGAAGATTTATCCTCGTGTACGTGGAATTTCGCGTTAGATCTTAAATGATCAGGGATGGTGACACCAAGGAATGTAGTTTTTCAGAATACATGCCATGGAAATATTCATAGATTAGCGAGAGTATCGTGGAGTTCCGACTGTGGGAAAAGGGTTGTAGTGTGGAACATAATTCATCACCCACAAGGCCACGTAGATGCTTTTGAACAAGGCAGACAAATAAGAACTGGGCAATTCAAGCCGAGATGTGTCGACAATACTCCATTGTAGTCTGATCTGGCTCTCGTAAATATAGTTTGTAGTAGGCGACGTCAGATACTAAATGGAACAGTACCATGAACCGACTATTTTATCCAGCAAATATAAATATTAACACTTCAAATACCTTGCTACGTGGATCAGCTATAATTAATTTCGTACAGAAAACCTAACATAGAATAGGCTGCGCTACGTGTAGCTTTTTCCACCACGGTAAAACGCGCGAAAACTTTAACCTAAGAACTCAAATACTTAAATATTATTGTCAGATAAAGCCTCCCAGAAGTCTATTATGCTTGGTGCCCAAATCGATCAAAAATACTAAAAGCTTTTTCGTCGAAACTTGTAAAATCGCGGTACAGAATCACAAGGTTTAACAAATTCAAAAAAATTGTTACGTTCACCAACAGACAGAATATATAGTGATTTTCAACGCGTAGCTCAAATGTGACACAAGGCCTAATTTATGGGGCACCCAGTGAGGATTGCACTCACTATTCAGTCGTAATTGTTCTAGCAAGACAAGCTTGCTAACAATTACACCGCCTCTAGACGCCCAGTGATTTTCTAAGCGCTGCTTAGATGTGGAACAATGCCCGAATTATGGAGCACCCAGTGAGGATCGAACTCACAACTCAGTCGTAATTGTCCTAGCGAGACAAGCTTGCTAACCATTACACAACGCCGAGGTGCTCCAAACAGACAGAATATATACCATGTAATTCGATGAGAAAAGAATCTATAAGCAAGAAGTTAATATCCAGAAGTTATGGGTAAGATTAGAAAAGGAAACCCCATTAACGTTAGAAAGAGCGATAACAGGAGCTATTTTACTAAAAACTGTTATAAGAATATATAATAAAATTCATCCAGCAATAACATTATCTGTTCAATTATAAAATGCCGAATATTTTCTTAAAGGAGCTGAGTAATCAAAGCATTACTATTACCATAGTTTGTTCGCTTTAGAATACGGCAGCAATTACTATCTTTCTAGCATCAGAATCTACAATTTTATGATATAATTACTCGAATAACTTTAAAAGGTTGTTTAATAAATATTAACTATGATAACTATAGTTTCTTCTGGCTTGTAACCAATTCCTGCAACTCCAGTCACTGCAACTCGTGTCTGCTATTCAATACAGCAGTCAATGCCCTGCCTATCGGGCTTTATGTCGACATTGACAGCCGAAATTTACATCTGTGACAAACAGACTCTCACGAGAGTCTATCCGAATCTGGGATCTACATGTTTTAAATGTATAATCCGAGAAGCCGCCATTTTTTCCTTCGGGACAGTTTACATGCGAGGCACTTTCGAATTAGTTTTCGTCTTGGAGGTAAGACATTTTATCTAGCGTCACATTGACTGTTGTAAGATATACATACAATCCTGTGCCTCTTTTCCCTCTGTGGTAGTTCATTACAATGACATAAACAATTAATCAGCATGTGTGCCAAGAGAATTTTGACCTGGAAATGCAGTTGTTATATAATTGATATAATTTCCTAAAGGAAGAAGTATTAAAATTGTCATAATCTATGAATCATCACTGTCATATTATTTCAGTTTATTTCCCTTTCTTACTTAACTATTAACGAAATAATTTGGAATAGGTAAAACCTGAGGACAATAAAAATTTAAAAAAAATGAGTGAAAATGAATGAAAATCTAATAAATATGACGATACAGCTGATGTAAATATCAATCGTACAACTGATTAATGTGATCCTGTTTTGGTCTCACTAATAAAGATTTTGAACTGACGAAATTTAATTCAATGTGCGCTTAGTGTAGTGGTTATTGGCACGGCTAATACCTAAGTAAGAGGAAGGAAAAAGAAGAAAATATAATTATATCTCTTTCTTTTCTTTCTTTCTTTGTTGGTTTCTTTCTTGTTTGATACTGCACTGTAATCAGCGAATCATATCAAAGTAGACGTTTTTGAAATTGTCGTATACACTGACCATGTAAGTCGTAGTCATATCACTGTCTTATGGCACCCCTAAGTTGTCTGTAGTATTTTCAATAAATATAGGCATTCGATTTTCTTTCAAGAAATATTTGTAGATAAAAAGTGTTACTTTTTATCCTTTATTTAGAAAAACCAAAAAGTAATAATAATAATAAATGTCATTTGCTGTTGAGGAAAAGGCTACGTTATGTACCCATCGCTGGTATTGCCTCTTTCCGCTTAAATGACCTCATTTAAAGGTTTCCTGTAACTGTCCACTACTCTGACATCGTTTGGGAGAGCGCTTATCTCCATGCAGAATTCTTTCAACTGTGTGATGTTAGCGACTCAACTCGTTTCAAATCTCCCCACAGCATTTCACTCGGATTGGCCATGCGCGAATTCCCCACTTTCGTTTGAGCCATTCCTTGGTGGAATTATTGGAATGTCTACGGTCATTTTCATGGTGCCCAGACTACATCCGTTTCTGTGTCATTTTTCTGACAGATGGTATATTTTCCTCAAACACTCTCTGGTACAATAAAGAAATCCTCCTGGATTTTACGTTCACGATCTAACAATGATATTTCTATCGTCATGCTGCAACAGTGGTTTGCAATTCTTGTGCTGAAATACTGACTTTGGTTCACATCAAACATGTCTTCAGGTACGGCGCCAAAATATCTATTTTCTCTTCATCAGTTCAAAGACATACTTTCCGAAGTTCTGGCAAAAATTAATCATGTCTTGTATTTTACATCTAGGGACACTTCCTTAGAAAATACCCATGCAAATCAAAATTGCTCAGTGCATTTCAAATAGTAGATGCACATATTTTGATATCAACTTTCGCAAGAGATATGTAAATGATTCTTACTGTACGCATTTTGCATTTTGCATTTGGGTTGAACATAATAGGACGGCCTTCCCCCGGTATATATATATATATATATATATATATATATATATTACAAATTAATTCATTATTATTTATTCAATGGTTAATTGCTTGTAGATATTTTGAAATACCTTCTTAAGTCTTCAGAGAGCACTTTTGAACTTTCTATAGTGGTACCATTCACAATCCAGAGAAAATCAATTCGCAATCAAGATAAAATCAAACTGGGATATTTACATAGGAGCCCCCTCCAAAGGTATAAGCATTTTATCTTAGGAGTTATACGCGAACTTAATTTAGTAGAATATATATGCAGGAATCGTCACATTTCTCTTAAAAAGAATTGGATTCCCATTAACGAAAGCATCTAGATACTTAAGAAAAATTTTTTTTCATCTTTTATTTATTTAGTAATATTACCTCCATTTCTAAATATTCTTAGAAACATTATCAAATATGTTTACGTTTAAACATGTTGAAAAATGCACATTTTACATTGGCTGTTGTAATGTTTTTCAAATGGCGGTATGCATATATTTTTTTGTTATCATTTCCCAACAAACAAAGCAATAAAACCACTATGACGCAAGGGGTTGCAGGGTGGTAAAGACTACGAGAAAAGACAAAAAAATCATTGTTAAAGAGGGAGAAGAATTAAATAACAGGAATTAAGAAAACAAAAGTTAACAATTGACATGACATTTAAATTTTTTTGAAAGTCAAAGTTGGTTGAAAAGCAAGAAGTCCGAACTTAGTTCCACAGGCGAGAAGTGCGAGATTATAAATTGTTACTTACTACATATGGAGTCTACTATATATATGTATAACTTGTCTATATACCAGAAACTTTGCGTGAGGTAGTTGCGTATTTCAAGTTAGAAAAAACATAAAATTTTATGTTATGATAAACTATCTGAATGATGATTACATAGGGAGGATACTTTTATTTGTTTATTTAATATTCAGTGTGTACTGACAAAAACTGGGCAAAATTCATCGCAATATAAATGTTTTGGCAATTTATATATTGGAAAATTGCTTAAATACGTCATCATTTTTTGTCGATACACTATTACTACTATAATTAATGCTACTATGACACTTCCACATCATCCTTTTTCTCTTATTACTAATACCACAACTAATACTGCTATTACTAACCCTACTACTACTACTACTACTACTACTACCACCACTAATAATAATAATAATAATAATAATAAGAAGAAGAAGAAGAAGAAGAAGAAGAAGAACTATGATAAAGATTCTGATTTTCATCATCTCAACGAGGTCTTTGTAAAAACGCTTAATACAGGAGGGAAGGCAACAGAGTTTAAATAAATAAAAACGAACTCGGTTTCTCGAATAGCAAACATCTCACCAAGAAAATGTCTTAACGAACGCTGTAATTAAATTAGGTCTATAAATTATTAGGCAGGCCATATGTTTATCTATATTTATGTGTGCTCAGTTTAGATAGGCATGAAAAAGAAAATGATGTGAGATTGCGAATAAACAAACAAGACTCAATCTACGTCATATCAATAATCTCTGCGCATGCGCACTCTGATATCTTTGAGCGTAGGCGTGTGTGATGCTTTGTCACCTTGCGATCTTGTGTTTCTGGTGATTTATACTTGATAAAGCTAAATGTTTTGTTGAAACAGTACAGTCTAAAAACAAAATAGATGGGTTGATGCTAAGAAAGGAGGAATTAGGAGATTTTAAGAAAAGAGTACTTTACAGATATTTGCAACCGGTAATTGACAAAAGTATACAAACGAAAGAATAGGAACTTTAACGAAGATACTGGAAGTTCTTACAAACTCTTTGTGCACCGGATTACAGTCGATTACAAGAAAAGCAAATCGATTCCTACGACTTGAAAAGTAGTCCTATATAACTCCTCATATCAAAATGAAACAAATGTTGTTTAACTAAAATAATTAATATCTATTTTGTAATCTTTATTGTCGAGTATTTTAGTGCCATTTTTCTTTTCAGCGATAGCAGTCATGGTGATCTGTTCTTACAGTAACTGCATAAATAAATACAGGTTGAGAATCATTTATCCAAATTTTTGAGACCGGAAATTGTTAAGTTTTCAGTGGTTCCTTTTTTGGATTGTGAAATATACATATAAACACGATATCAATTTACATTTCATAACACATCTTACAAGTATACCTTGAATGTACTTTTATGTGAATAACATATATTCTGGAAATAGTTTTATATAAAATTCAATAAATTTTGTATCTGTCTATATTTCAGAGATGAGGTATTATGTACACTTTTTACATTATTCAGACTGTTGTCCTCATCTTTGTCGCCATATTTATTACACCGTTTCGGCCGTTGTACGCCAGGCCTTCTTAAGGTGGATGGAATGTTGAATTTATTTCGCTCACTGGGGTAGACTCTTCTAGTTCCAAGTACCTTGTTTAATGGATTTCATTTGTCAGTTATCTCCTTGTTAATTCCGCTATCCAAGTTCTCCACTGCTTTAACTGGGTATTGAACTCACACTGTTTGGGTCCTGTCACTGGATCTAACTAATGCTTTTATACACTGTACCATGTGTTTTTATGTACATATAAATACAGGTAATTACGCTAGTCATGTATTTTTAAGTAGTGGAATTTATATTTCAAGTTTGTACTTTCTGTATGCGTACCAAAAACATGATCACTACTTACAAAAATGCGGAACATTTGATATTTTGAATAAAATATGCACTGAGCACGAAACACCTGGTAAGTAATCCACGAACGTGTTGCTGTGACGATCGCTAACAAAAACTGGCGCCAACATAGGCTACGTACCTGGGCTGAGGAACTCCCACCTTGAGCAGATGAGGTCACTTACAACTGGTGCACGTCACCTAGGAAACGTCACAGTGCTTTCTGAAATTGTCCCTTTGTGGTGATTCATGTCTGCACAGGAAAAGCATTTGGAGTTTGGAAGTTTTGGAATTTGGGTTTTTCGGATAAAGATTCTTATCCTGTATATTTAAATTAGCAGTCTGAAACTGATTCCTCTTTTCTTGTTATGTTTTTAATAAAAACCAATAAAAATTCAAAATTATAGTATTTTAATGTTATACAACAGAAATAATAAGATAGTTGCATTCGGTTTTATTTCGTTTCTTCTAATTTAAAACGACAACCAGTTAGAACAGACATTCAT
>CAHIKZ030002201.1:1012500-1055000 GCA_903632075.3 Acanthosepion pharaonis
GTATTTCTCCTCGATGGCAGGTGCTGAATTTCGAGTCAAGATTAACACCTGGTACCACAATGACATACAATCACTTCTGAAAAGACACAGGGAAACTACATTATGGCAGTGGGAAAATGACTAAACCGTAATGGCAGGTCAGGACCAATAACATTGCAGATTCTTCTTTGTCTTTCATCCAGTATTACTAAATAAGTAGCAGAAGCACCAAACCGAATGCGGTCGCAATATTCAAAGCATAGACGAATGGTAGACTTATAAATATCTAAGATAGTCTCTGGCGAGAAAACTGGAAGAGTTAGTGTCACTACCAGGCAATTACAGAGGTACTTATATTGATGCACACTAAGTTGACTTCGATTGGGATTGTCGTAGAATTCATGAGCGACGAGGGTCAAGTTTTGCCTCTCCATTTCTTTAAAAAGTTACTTAGGTCAATACTACATCAGCTATAGAAGTGCTAGCGACAAATAGTAAGAATCTCATGGAAGAAGCATATGAACATCGGGACTTTAAACGGAAATAATACTAGCAGTCTGAAAGATATTGATGAAAAACGAAGAGAAGAATTTAATACACATATATACTATATATCGAAAGCCAGAGAATCAGGTGAATAATCAATTTAAGTTTCTGAAAATGAATGACAGAACAAAGTCTAAGAATGATATTAAAACTAAAAACGTACTTTGAGCAAAAACGAAAGTAAATTATAGCGAGAAAAGTTCACCCATGTTATGAAATGACAATGCAGATAAAAGAAGGCGCTAAATTCATAGAGTGAACTAGTGGCAATGTGTAGCCCAGAAATAGAATGTCCCCGCCCGCATGTCCCACAGGATACTGGATGTGATGGCCGTGAATTTTCATGCCCATGTCACGGGCTATCTTTGGCCCACTTAATAAAACACCACCTGCTCCAAAATAAGAATACACTTTAAAAGATGCTGACAAGGACGTGGTATGTAACGGTTAAGAAAACAACGGATTCACGACCGTCCTCTCTATTTCGAAATAATTTATTACATTTTCAATAGCCATCCTGTTTTAAA
The DNA here is from genome assembly GCA_903632075.3 of Acanthosepion pharaonis. Classification (NCBI taxonomy): domain Eukaryota; kingdom Metazoa; phylum Mollusca; class Cephalopoda; order Sepiida; family Sepiidae; genus Acanthosepion; species Acanthosepion pharaonis. The sequence continues at coordinate 1,013,553 of CAHIKZ030002201.1, forward strand.
ACTATATGTTCTTTACTACCTGGCGCAAGCTGTACATATCTACGAAATGTTGCGGAAATGTAATGTCACAAAATTTGAAAAAAAATAACAAATGACTTAAAATATTTCATTTTGTTGTCAATGAAACAAATTAATTTTCAGTACATTATATATATATATATATATATATATATATATATATATATATATATATATATATATATATATATATATATACACACACACACATATATATATATATATATATATATATATATATATATATATATGTGTGTGTATTACATAAAAAATATAATTTTAATTGTGCTATGTTTATGTGTTAAAGTGCTCAAAGTAAGGGAGGTCTGTATATATATATATATATATATATATATATATATGTATGTATGTATGTATGTGTGTGTATTTATACTAGCTGATTACCCGCGCCTTGCTGTGTGCCACGCATATTTTTTTTGTAAGAAATTGATGATTGATTTTAAATTTGTGAAGAAAAATGATGCATTTCAGTATTGCTCAAAGATGTTGACGATTTGACCTCCGTCTTCTGGCTTTCTCCTTCTATATTTTGGACAGGAATGATTCCCTTGTTCCAATTTAACTTTAATTTAAATCAAAGAGGATTTTTTTTTCAAAGGAGTCTTTGTACCCCGTTTGATCAAAATGAAATATACTCATCCAAGGACCATGCGTAATGTATTTTCAGAATATATGTGCTTATGCAATTTTGAACCGAAGCATTTCTTTCGTCCAATAGTTTTATTGGTTCCTGGAACATATGGAATATATATATATATATATATATATATATATATATATATATATATAGATAGATAGATAGATAGATACAGAGAGAGAGAGAGAGAGACAGACAGACAGACAGAGAGATATTATTTACATTATTCAGAGTGTTATCCTGATCTTCATAACCATTTTCGCAACAAGAACAATCTGCACCGGATGTATATATATATATATATATATATATATATATATATATATATATATATTCCATATGTTCCAGGAACCAATAAAACTGTCAAAATGACCAAGGAAATTCATGGCAGCATGAATCCATGCAGCTCTTATATTAAACAACAACTTAAAACAGACTGTTTGACTAACACAAAATCTGACCAAAATTCATGTTAAAAAATTAAAATAAAAATACACATGAAAACTGCAGACAAATGTTCATTTTCTCCACGAAGTCATTCATTTCTGTAGTTCACTGCTCCCAGCTGACAGAAAATTATTTTTCTCCTGATGATGGCCATGTTGGCCGAAAGTAGTCGAGGAATCTAAATGAAATAATAATAAAAACGAAGGTATATTAATATACAACCCAGTGTGAAGATTTTAATTTTTAATATTTTTTATTGTTCAATATATATATATATATATACTTTTCTGATATGGTAGAGCACTGTGAAAGCATTTTAGACTTCATGGCATATGATATACATAAAGTTACATTTGAAATATAACGTTCAAAAAAAATACGCGAATCCTATTTCTCATATTGTAACAAGTGTTCAAAAGTGTTTAAAAACAAAAATAGGAATTTGGAGATTTATAATTTATATTCGGATGGGCAAAAACTGAAAAGAAGACAAGAGAAATTAAGCAGATATAGTCTTACTGAATTAAAAAAAAATTATTTAACACGCATACTGGCGGGCATAGACGCGCACTCACAGACGCACACACACATCTATCTATCTATTTACCTATATATATATATATAGATAGATAGATATATAAATAAATAGATAGATAGATAGATAGATAGAGAGAGAGATAAAGAGTTAGCTGAATGGGAATATATATATATATATATATATATATATATATATATATATATATATATATATATATATATATATATATAAAAAGTGAACATAGAAGTCAACACTTAAGTCACGCCTGACGATTGCATATAGCCTGAAACAGACTGTCGCCTCTAAGTGTTGACTTCTATGTTCACTTTTATATTTACACACGCTGTATCTCTGATATTGAGCACTTTATCCCATAAATATAGCACACCTTAAGACTATATTTCTTTATATATATATATATATATATAGAGAGAGAGAGAGAGAGAGAGATTAGCGTGTGACTGCATATACATTTATGTGTATCTCTGCGTGTGTGTTGCTGTAGGCGCATTTTTTTATGTTAAGCATTGATATGAATAATTTTTTCCTTTAACCAAAATACATTATTTGCTTTTACAGAAAAAAGAAATAAAAGAAACGTCTCCACGCCCTTTTTTTTTTCGTCCCGTTACTAAATCCAACAGGCGACTCGTGTTTCCCTTCCACTCCCCCTGCCATACAGGTGAGTGATTATCCCAGAGTGAAAACATGTCTTCGCCGCGTAGCGCCCTTAATCGCTCCAATGGATAAGAGTCGTAATGTGATTTGGCGTTGCCTTCGCCAGAGAACGAAGCCTGATCAACACTCAACCTTATCACAGTTACACTGTCAACAACCAGGCCAAGCAGAAAATGTCCAAAGAATTTTGAAAAAGAAAAGATTCGACGTTTACCCGATTCCTTTATCCCTGTCTTTTTTCCTCGTTCTTTCCGTTACATTCTACAGTTTTCTATCTTATTTGTTTTTACTTTTACTTTTTACTTCTTGTCTTCTGAAATATTTCCTTTTCTATTTACCTTCTTTTTTCTCTCCCTCCCTCTCTCAAAATCTCTTGTTGTTTTACATTCATCAGATTTTCTTTTCACCCTGCTTCATTTTACGATTCCCGCTCACTTTCCCTTCATTTTCAGTATTTCTCCTTTTCAAACTCCATCTCTATCGCCCTTTCATTATTTTTTTTTATCTATTTTGAGATCTCTCTTCTCTTCTGTTTATTTCCTTTTCTATTTCTATATTTGTTTTTCTTTGCAAAACCTCACATTCTTTTTTATCTAGCTTTTAATTTTTCCTCATAATTATACGATTATTTATTAATTACATACATGTCCTTCTCCTCCTCTTTATTCGTCTTCTTCTTCATCATCTTTTCACCATTATCAGACTTTCCCTTTTCTCACATTGGACATTTTTTTATTGGTCTTTGCTTTCCGTCCATCTTTCTAAGGTCCAGTCTCCTCTCTTTACATTATACACAATTTAATTCGACTGAACTGATGAACTTAAAATCGTCATTTATTTTTACCATTAGTTTTGGGTTCACTCACGTTTCTCTCGAATTCTTTTGTTGTCTCCAAAAATGAGTCTAGTTTTTTTTTTCATTATTAATCCTGTATAATTGAAAAATCAACAAATTTTGAGGAAAATGCGAGTTTCTGCTGAAATGGCTTCGGTGTAAACCATTTTAAAGAATCTCAATAAATATCCAGATAAATTGGGTAAGCGTCGTACATGTCTGCGCTGAGAAAGTGGAAAAAATTTAATCAAAGAAGCCTTTCGCAGAAGAAGAAGCTTTCAAAGAAATCATAAACTTTTTCTCCAGCGTCTTTTCAACTTTCTACACAAATAAGAATTTAAAAATGTATATACGCTTTTAAATCCGATAGACTTTAAAACGCTAATTTTTAGTGGACGCTTGTATGTGAGAGGAGGCTCAACGTCTAAAGGATTCATAAAAATCAGTTGTAAAATTGCCTTTAACTAAAATTGAATTTGAAATTAGGAAAATATGAGAAATGTTCGGAAGTTCTATCATAAGAGATATTTACCTTAATAATAATATATATATATATATATATATATATATATATATATATATGTGTGTGTGTGTGTGTGTGTGTGTGTGTATGTATATATAGGATCCTGTTGTTAATATTTCAATTCTTTACGTGGTATGATGTCATAGAACTGTAACATGAATTTACAATATGCGTCTGCTATTCCGCGACCGCTACCGTTCCATAGCAATCTTCTATATCAACATAAAAAGGTATCATATTCGATATCATATTCTTTGATTAAATGTACGCATAATCACTCTGAAGATGGTTCATGTGAGCCGAAATCTAAGAGCAAGTGCCAACTTAAAAAAAATTCAAATGTTTGAAAAATTTTTTTCACCAATGTTATGTGTTTGTGCACACGCGTGTGTGTGTATGTGTGTATGCATTTGTATATGTATAATAAGATAAAAATGGTATATTGATGGGGAAAATAGAACAATATAAAAATATACCATATGTATAAAAAGTAGACAATATATATATATATATATATATATATATATATATATATATATATATTCTCATAATTTCAACTTTCAGAAATTGACCTGTGCTAGCAGAAAATTGAATCATTTCACTTAAGAATCATTTCACTTAAAAGGAGAGAGAAACAGAGACAGATATAGCAAACTTGCAGTTTTCAGCCTGCCTAATTTATGATGCCTCTTGACATATTAAATGTGAGATATACCTAAATCCCTCTCCTAATATATATATATATATATATATATATATATATATATATATATATATATATATATATATATATAAAATTTCATCTACCACATTACCTTTTTTCAAACAAATAGCCATATCTATAAATAAAGGAATTTCAACAAATTCTAGTAACATAAAAATAACCAATGAAAAAAAGAATAAAAATCATTACCTGTGGATATTCCAAGAAACCAGGATACAATAACGAATAAAAATCAAACAATAACAACAGAACAAGAAATGCCTTTCCAAATAATAGAAAAAATCCCTTAAGCAGCGAATTATCAAACATTATCAATAAAATACAATCAAAAATATGTACAGCGGCTTTGATAACATGGAGAAAATAATAACTAAGCCCAATAAATACTAAACAACCAATAGCAATTGCAACAATAATTATAACATGCTGTAAGTTAAATCGATTAATTACAACTACAGAAAGAAAGGAATTTCCCCACCTATCAATAAATGTTTAACACATTTATACGTAACTGATCACATTAAGACAGACGAAAAGATTTACATAGGTGCCACAGAAAAAAAAAAAGTTAAAAATGGATATTATAGCCGCAAAATATCCTTCGAAAAAGCACACAAATAATACAACCCGAACAAAATACATATGGTGCCAAAAAGGAAACACTATGCCCACTAAAATGAAATTGGAAATTACAAAAAGATCATCCCCAAAGAGATTAATAGTAAAAATTGTAAAATATTCATAGAGTAAAAATTGGCAATAATTAATTTTAAAAACCCAAATAAAAGAAAACTGAATTAATGGATAAATATAGATAGATATACATATTTGACATGTAAATACTAACTAAATATAAAAATAAATAAGAAACTAAATAAATAAACGAAATCAATATTATAATCTCAAAAAAATATTTATTAATGAATAAATAAACGTAGAAATATGAAACATGCACATATAAATATATACATGCACATGCAAAAGTAGTCACACCCAAACAACTATACACGAACAATCCTAGCTCCCCCCACCAATTAATATCTCAACATATAACACAAAAGAAAAAATATACTATCATTAAATAAAATGAAACATGAGATAAACGTTAACATATGATAAAAGCAGATATTTCATTGCATACACCTCAATTACTTAAAAGTTATATATGTATGCGTGTGTGCACCATTAGTGAACGGTGTGTGCGTGAGTATGCTGGAATATCTATCTATCTATCTATCTATCTATTATCTATTATTATCTATCTATCTATCTATCTATATATATATATATATATATATATATATATATATATATATATATATAGATAGATAGATAGATAGATAGATAGATGGATGGATTCAAAAAACAAAGAATACCGTCCATAAACACAAAAAAACCAACCATAATTAATACCCTAAATAATAGACAAATACTTAACTATTGAAGCAATTGTTCATCAATAACAAACCACTGATATAAGTGTACATGCGCTTGTGTACGCGTGTTTATGTGTACATGACTGCACGTGTATGTCTATATACCTACATGCATGAATATTTTTTTGAATATACAAATAATTTGAAACAATAATGACTAAAAATTTAATTATGAACCTCCTAATCTCCTACAATTAAGATTTCAGATAACATCAAACAATATATGAAAACGAAATAATATTCCAGTGACGATATATAAATATATGTGTATGTGCGTGTGTGTTGTGTATATATATATATATTTATATATTTATTATATATATATATATATATATATATTTATATTTATATACACACACTTTTCACATATATATATAAATATATGTGTATATATATTATTAGAATGCGCTCAATATCAGAGATAGAGCTAACATATTTATATATATATATATATATATATATATATATATATATATATATATATATATATATATAATAATATGAGCCAAATTTAGATTAAATTAATAATAAATATTTAATAAATAAATTAACCTCATCTTGTGGGTCAGTTTTAATATTTTATATTATTAGGTCCTAATATAATATATATATATATATATATATATATATATATATATATATATATATATATATATATATATATATATATGTATGTATATACACACACACGCATGTGTCTGTATATACATTTATATATAAATATTTGTATATATATATATATATATATATATATATATATCTTAAGAATTAATATAATTATTTATTAAAAATTATTTATCATTTAGGCAGTGAGGAAGACAAACAATAGGTGAAAAAACCTTACACCAATGATGAGAGCATAAAAGAGTAAAATCTAAAAATATAAGCAGTCAATTGCTGATACCACTGAAGAGTGGGCGTAGAGTTCTGTCTACAAAACTCGGGAGTCGGCATACTTCAATTGCTTTTTACTTACATTAATTCTCTGTCTATCTGTCTCTCTCTCAAACATTAAATACACACACACACAAAATATATATATATATATATATATATATATATATATATATATATATATATATATATATATATAAATGTATGTATGTATGTATGTAAACGCACACACAGGAAAAGGACGGGATTCAAAGAATGGACATATTGCAGGTTTCAGCATGCTTTTGTGACATATCATGTTAGTTATTTTATGTCATATCTCTCAAGATATAAATATATATAGAGAGAAAAGAGAGATATGCATGTGTACCTTACTGTTCTGCACGCACTCTCTCTCTCTCTCTCTCTCACACACACACACACACACACATATATATATATATATATATATATATATATATATATATATATATATATTTTGAAAATATATAGAAAATAGGAAAGAACTGGTTAGGTAGATCCAAAGTTCCTTAGTATTTTAGTTATTATTTTTAAAAAATAGTGCTCGATACAAATGTAGAGCATAAATATAATTATTTATTTAAAAATATGATTCCAACTCGCGACCTAAGAGGTCTCATGTTTCAAAACAAGAGCCGAAAACTTCAATATAATTATTTGAATTAAATTGGGTGAAAGTAAGTTCTGTTCCATCTTTTTTTTTGGAATAACTTATTTCAGAAATTTACGTGTTTTAATAATTGAAATCAAAATTTCCATGGTAACAACTAGGGCGAATTATTTAAATTGGGTAGGCGTGTGTTGGGTGTTAATAATAAGTATCAATATAGAGTTAATTTCATAGATGTCAAGTCAGGGTTAGGTGGGCGTGTCTAAATTTGAAACGGAAGATGTTTTAGCCTAGTCTGGCTTACGTGTCTACGGAGATTTATTTATTTTTTTATTTTATTTCTTTATGAAAAGGATTTGTGCTTATAAAAACTGCCGTAACTTTTGTTTTTTGACAACTTCATAAAGGGTTTTCTTTTTGCAGGGTATTTAAACTATTTATTTTGGCTATGGATTATAAAAGTTATTATATTTGTATGCTTGTTTTTAGCTAATCATTCAAACCATAGATTTGATGATGACGACAGAAAACCGTTAACTCATGTCTATTGTTTAAAAGATTACTATTATTTACGAACTTAATAATATGCAGCTTCTCATGGAGGCACAAAGGGCTTAGGTCATCCCAAGTTTTACATGTTCTAGTCCTGTTTATAATTTTCCATTTTACTTTAGGTGTCCTATTTATTTATTTCAGATGCCAAAAACATTTAGATAGGGAAGTCTGGTTTCTTTTATTTATATTGTTGAAGGAGCACTCGTGCTGCCTCCATCTAGCTTTAAAATCATTCTTCGTGGACCCAATGTATATCATAGTACTAGGATTCTCAGTGGATGATATAATACATTGGTATACCACAGATTTGATGCAGCATTTATTTTCTAATGGGCAGTGTTCTATATATATATATATATATATATATATATATACTTTAATTTAGTGTTTTCATTTAATCTAATTTTTCCTCGGTTTACTATCGATTTCTCTCTACATATATGCTAAAATTTAAGTAAACAGACCACCGCCTTGTTTGTCCTCACCCCCGTTTCCAACAGAAGAGACTAGTCCCCTTACTGGCCAATTTGCCGAGTGTCGGTTTGGTGCTGATAAATATCATGACGAGGGAATCTCAGCAGCTTAACGTGTTGTTGAAAGAGATTAACCTGTTGCTAAAATAAGTTGGCTAAAATCAAATAACATCAAATCAAAACACTGAAAATTGAAATGTTCTTAATAACCTCTCAGGGTAGAGTTTATATTCTAAACATCCTGTGAAGATTGTTGATTGTTTATCATTGACTGAGCAATGAGGATTTTCTGACATTAGTTCGTCGAACAGCTGTCACTTATTCAAACCGAGTTTTTGAGTTTTAGATCTTGAGTATTAATGTCAACGAATCGGAAACATTTCAGAAGGATGATTTTTAAATATTATGATATTCATCAATTCACACAATCGATTTAGTGTTTTCGCGGTCTTCACAAAAATTGCCATTATTTTTCAAGTCTTATATATCTTAACCATGGCGTTATCTACTTCGTATATTATTGGCCCTCCTTAAAAGAGACATAGCTCTACATTTAACGTACTGGCCGAATTAGAAAGCTCCTTCTGATTTAATTAACATATCCAATGTATACAACAACATACTCACTATAAATGATGGCAACATTCCTTCCGGATATTCTCCTATTATGAGAAAGTCGAAAGAATATGCTGGAAAGAAGTGACAGATCAGCAAGTTTCATTCGTCTATATTCCTGCATCGATTCCAACTAGTAAGACGCAAACGTTTCCAAAACAGAAACATTTAGCTGGATCTAGAGCGAAAACAATACGCAAAATTATGAAATGGCGTTTTCTTAAGAGGAAATATTCGCCATAAATCCAGTTGAAATTTAGAAAATTTTCAGTATCTCTCTATATATCTGAGATGAGGTATTATGTACACTATTTACATTATTCGGACTATTGTCCTCATCTTTGTCACCATATTTATTACAACGTTTTGGCCCTTCAGTATCTGTCTATATTTCTAAGATGAGGATGTATGTATACTATTTACATTATTCGGACTATTGTCCTCATGTTTGTCGCCATATTTATTACAACGTTTCAGCCGTTGTACGCCCCGGCCTTCTTCAGGTGGTTGGAATGTCGAACTGAACCCTTTATTTCGCTCACTTGGGTAGACTGTTCTAGTTCCACCTCAAGGACACATGGCACAGTGGATAAATGCGTTGGTTAGATACGGTGACAGGACCCAAAAAGTGTGGGATCAATACCCGGTTAAGGTAGTGGAGAACTTGGAGAGGGGAAATACCAGGAGATAGCTGATAACTGATATCCATTAGACATGGCACATGAAACTAGAACAGTCTACTCAAGTGAGCGAAAGAGTTCAGTTCGACATTCCAACCACCTGAAGAAGGCTGGAGCGTAAAACAGCAGAAACGTTGTAATATATATGGTGACAAAGATTTAAAAAATTCTATTAATTTTCTTTTTTTCACGAAAATATGTTTCTGATGTTTGAATTCTCTTATTCTTCTTTCCAGTATTGATGGGGGCTTATTTCAAAATCTCCTGTTTAAATTAGTGTAGTTTGTTAATGTTAACACCTTCAAAACGAAACTGTGTTCATTAAACCACCTTTTCTGCCTGGGATTAGCATGGCTGAAGCTAGACTCCAGAAGGGAAACATACTGCGCCTTCTTGGCCTCACATCTGACTAGAAGTGAATCGGCATCGTATAAACAGCTGCATCTGCTGCAAGAGAAGTTCCAGAAAATGTGTCTCGTCAGAATCCATTTTGCATATTTACAAATCGACAATTGCCTCGTGCATCGAAAGCTGCTGATATATATGGTCTGGAGCTTCATATATAACATCTCTAGGTTCTAGAAAAAATCTAAAGAAGAATCTGTAATTTGATCTTGATAAGGCATCTCGACTTCTGACATTTTCTCACCGACATAATCTCAATTTTCTAGAAATATTTTTATGGCAGCTGGTCTAACGAAGTTTTTTGCCCGGTACCCCGACTGCATGAATTTAAGCGTGCTACTAAATTGGCATCTAGGTCGCACACCTTTACTAGTGAAATAGCAAAATCCAACCGCAGCGTCTAATCCAACAGTCATTTCTCGCCTGTGGAACTCCTTTCCGTTTATTTGCTTTCCTAATAATGACAACGTTCAAAAACTTAAATGCATCATCAATCGTTATCTTCTGTCTTCTTGAACCCGTTCATCCTTTGTCCCTTCCTGAATCCTCCCTATTTCACATCTGTCTTCTGTTTTCTGTCTGTTTTCTTCTTCTGTCTCTCTTCTGTTTCAATTTATTAACCTGTACCCGCCCCCACATGTGCAGAAGTGTCATTCCCGCCTTGCTTAGAGTGAAATGAAGGAATATCAAGGTCCGGTCACTCATCCTACCCCAATACTAAGTATGATTGAGAGAGTTATTAAAGTAAACCCTCCCTAAATTCTACCATGTCTCTCTAACTCCTCCTATTACACTCTCATTTAAATTACAAAAACTTACACTACCCATCAATTTTAATTTCATTTTTCGTTTAATTTTTGGAAGTGCTATCTGATGATCCGGAGTCCTTTAAATGGGCCCTGGGGAAATAAATTATTATAATGGAACCTTAAAGCGGTCTGTTTTTCTTTAAAATATTAGCTCTCGATTTACATTGAGCTCTCAAGATTTCATCCTCTTTGGGATTACCCATACGGATTAATAAGTTTTTCATAACTTATATATATATATATATATATATATATATATGTATGTATGTATGTATGTATGTGTGTGTGTATTTATAATAGCCGATTACCCGCGCCTTGCTGTGTGTCACGCATATTTTTTTTGTAAGAAAGTGATGATTGATTTTAAATCATTGTTATAATTTGTGAAGAAAAATGATGCATTTCGATATTGCTCAAAGATGTTGACGATTTGACCTCCGTCTTCTGGCTTTCTCCTTCTATATTTTGGACAGGAGTCATTCCCTTGTTCCAATTTAACTTTAATTTAAATCAAAGGGGATTTTTTTTCAAAGGAGTCTTTGTACCCCGTTTGATCAAAATGAAATGTACTCATCCAAGGACCATGCGTAATGTATTTTCAGAATATATGTGCTTATGCAATTTTGAACCGAAGCATTTCTTTCGTCCACCGGAGTAGATTGTTAGTAGTAGTATATATATATCATTATTTCTGCTTCGAGTTACCTCCGATATCCATTTTAGTTGTTGTTCTGATTGAATGACCAAAAGTGACGTGGTTTCTATTGTTTGGTAAATATCTTTGTGAATGTGTAGCACCACCCACAAGGTCCAAAAGAATATTCTTCTTGCTTAAACCTCGGGTTCATTTACTTGAAAATATTTAAAATGCGGTGTAGACAACTGTGATTTTAGATATTTCGGAACGGCTTGGCGCCATGAATGATCTTCCTGTGAAATTCTCGATAAGCCGAGACTGTTCAAGAAAATGACTCGAATTTTGAAGTCAAAGTTTTGGTCGCGTATCAGTTTGCCGTGTTGATCGAGAGTAACCCAAACCCTGCCTATTCTATGTTCAATTCTGGATCGCCGATAACAAATTTACTATACACCAAATTTCCGTTTATGTCGTGATCATGATCGCTAATCTGCATTCTTTTCTTTTCAATTTGAAATCTCGAAATAAATTAATTTTTGATCAAGTTACACTCTCATCGTCAATGGTCTTTTTTTGTATTAAGCGAAAAGACAGAACGATTTAGACCATGCGGGATAATCGTTGCGATAAATATATGCACAGTTTTTTATACATACATAATGACGAAATATACAGGGATACACACAGATATATATATATATATATATATATATATATATATATATATATATATATATATATATATATATATATATATATATATATGTATTTAGGCAGAAATACTTCATTTATGTATTATTAAAACGACAGAAAGGGTACTACGACTAAGTTTTTTATATTTTATGAGTACAATTATTTAGACTACATACCTATCCAGACGCCTTACATTCTACCTATCTGAACACACCTCTATTAGAATCCATTTAAACGCACACACAATCTTACCAGATTCCATCCGAAACATACTAGTAGAAAATGCCAACATAATAACCTCATCCACGTGGAAAAAAGATTTTAAAAATAATCAAAGCATTAATCATAAAAAAGAAAAGGCCAACACTTAATAATAGTAACTATGAACACGCCCACAATGTGCTGTGTTCAGAAACGAAAACATCTCTATAACACTGAAAACGTACACACAACGCACACACCCAATTAAATTGAAAAAATAAAATCATCCTTAATAATGACTAAAAATATAACCGAAAGCGCTCGGAATTGTACAACATTTGAACATTTTCTATACACTCTGTGTCCGAAAAAGTAAACACCTTTTCGAAACTTTTAAAATGCTTAATCGTAGTACCTTCTCTGTCGTTTTTAATGAAACATGCATATATATATATATATATATATATATATATATATATATATATATATATATATATATATAGATTATGCAAGTTTTTCTTTGCTTTGGCAAATTGTTGCCATTTTTGTTTTAAATTTCGCGCATGCGCGTCCTTTTGCTTTTTGAGGTTTTTTTTTTTTTTTTGCTTTTTTTTTAATTTTTCGCGTGCCCTCTTTCGTAGTTTCATTTGGCCAACGGCCCCGGAGCAAAAGAGCACCATGACGAAAATCACTCTACCAGTTGAAGCCAATGGCAATTTTATTGAAAAAACTTACTTGGAAATATCATATTGAATCAGTTGCTAGGTCTGTTACTAATAAAAAATTTATCGCACTTATTTACAAATGTACCATTCGCCCATGAACTGAATATATGTATTTAGAGATTGCTGATAACATACAATGAAAAATCTGCAATGTTATCCGTCTTGACCTGTAATCTCACATTCAGTCACTTTGTGCCTTTTCTATAAATACTTTCATGGCAATTGTTCTAATGAACTTTCCTTTATGATAGCTTGATACAGTAGAATCTTTCAAATACGGAATCCCTCATATCCGGTGTGCTTCTTATCTGGAGTGTCACATATACAAACAATATTTTGATGTGTATATTTGAACTCTTTGGGTTGTATGTAACTGATTTGAAATTCCTGTTTTTCAGAAATTTATTTCGAATAATTTCTTACGTTTATTTCACCCTAATTGCTTATTTTGGTGCAAAAGTTGCTGGGAATAAGAAGAACGGGTGACACCGAGACATGTACAACAAGATAGCGACAAGATGCATGACTGTGATGAAACCTGGACTGAAATTGAAAACGTTATTCAAAAGTTTGTCAGTTTTATGGAAGGAAAGCTAGCATTCAGGTATCATGATTGCAATATGGCACGCAGAGTTAAAAAGTATCTTTCGTTTAAAAAATTATAAAAACAAAAGCAAAACGAAATGCGGAAGAAGTTGAGAATGGCATTAGAAGAGAAAAAATCATCATGCAACAAAATCTCATCATTTTGCAACTAAAATCACTCGATCTAACCGCAAGGCCTATGCTAATAGTTTCTTCTCTCGAAATTCTCGCTTTTGGAACTCTCTTTCGGCTCCTTGTTTCCGACTCACTTTTGATCTACAAAATTTAAATGCAATATCAATCGTTAGGTTTTGTCCCCATAATTTCCGCTTCTTTATTGTTCTCGCTACATATTTGTTTACTCATAATCCCTCACACACAGTAACCCCTTGTATCTGAGTGGCTTTATTTTCTTTGTTTGGGGTGAAATGAAGAATTATAAAATGGAATCCAAAATAGGTTGAGTGTGTTAGCACTCGCACTTCATAAAATCACATTTTCTATGGAAACTAGAGAACAGTGCATTTGGCGGTTGCATCCCCTATACATCAACAGTGTATCTACGCTGTTAAAAGAAGATGCTTATAGTTAATGGTTACATATATAGTTCCAGATTCCAAAATAGGTAATAAAATTACTCAGAAGCCTTATTAATTTTCTTTTGCTCATATCATAACCCCACCGAAATAATCTGTCAAACAAGCGCAGTTTTCTATAAAGGTTCTTTCCATGCGCTGGAAGGTTCACAATAAGTTCCCACTGGAAATTATCATAGTTTACTCCGCTGTCTAAGGCAAATACACTGACGGCTTACTGTTGTATGTGCCAATACAAAATGGACAGTAATTTTGAATGTTTTATAAAAATATATAGAACGCGTATCATGTAGATATTTTAGACAGGTAAAATCAGTACGATTCTTCAGGAGCGATGCAATTTTATTACATTATTTTCTGTCAGAATACACTGTCTCACTCTTACAAGCACTTACATGCCCCCACACACGCCTGTACACACATTCGGTACACACGTTAGACAGACACATGGGTGTGTATGTGTTTTTGTATTCGCGCGCCCAAATAAAAGTCATATGTATGGTTTACATTGAAATTTTTATATGAAAAATTTTTCTGGATTTTTTTATGTTAGTTTTAATTTTAAGTTAATAGATTAAATTAATACTGTCAGTAAACAAAATAACTTGCTGTCTTTCAGAATGAATATAAATAGACTGGAATTAGTTTCACTTTGAATCGTTTAAAATGGCTGATTTTAACCATATTAACGAATATCTCAGGACAACATAATTCTCTTTATTATAAGTCTTTCAAAATGAAAATATGCTTTCCTGACAATTTTTGAAGAATATTAGATGATTTAAAGTTTAATCAATCGGACATGAAACAAATATTACTAAACTTATTTTAAAATATCGAAGAAAAGTATCTTTAACACGGAAAACTGACAGCATTATATTTTTCCTTTAGAGATATAAATGGAAAGAATGTCTTTCCTGAATGAATTTTGCCATTGCTAATATCGGTACTCGTGGTGATTTTCTATGCGTAGATGTGGAATAAGGCTAAAAGCATGGGGCACCAAGTGAGGATCGAACTCACTATTCAGTCATAACTGTTATAGCAAGTCTAATTTAATAACCATCACACGATGACGAAGTTGCCCCACTGTCAGTGCTTATGATTTGACACAAAGATGTTATTTTGCTGCATTGATATAAAATTGTCTGTATCCAAAATTACGATTTACTATCAATCTATGACAACTTCTGTACATGTATGTATGTATGATTGCCTGCCTGCATGTATGTATGTATGTATGTGTGTGTATTTGTTTGTGTTTATACCTTGGCCTTCCGCACGTGTGCATATGGGGGTATCATTCTATGTTTTTATTCAGACACATTTCTTTTACTTTTTAGACAATTTCTCCTGCGTAGCATCTTATTTTTCATTCTGCCGCTGACGTGGCAAAATTTTCCCCTAATTCGGCCGGCTTTAGACACCCCAGGGCAATTCACCGTCTATTACTGCCCAATGAACCCCTTGCTACAGGAATCATTGTCAGTCGTTCGACGTATGCTACGAAAAAGCCACCTCATCAGTTCAAGTCTACGGTAAATCAGCCAACCCCAACCCATTTTTTGGCCTGCAGGTCACTCAGTGACCGAACAGAAGTGGACTGTAAAAAGCTGTTATTGCTTGACAACGAAATACATGGAATATAATGTTCTCATGAATAAGAAAATACTCGTAAATAAAGAGGAACCCATCTTTCACTCTCTATCTGTCATTATTCTTTCTCTCTCGCCATCCACTCTCTAACACTCTGTTACTTACTGTATGCCCGTGTGATAGATAGATAGATAGATAGATAGATAGATAGATACTGTCTGTGCAAGGGCATTTGTTCAGATTGTAAAGAGAGAGACCTCTTTGATAGACTGAACAAATATTTATAAAACTCATGCATTTTAACCCCACCAGGGCTAATTCATATTGGGCTCATGCTAAATTATTATTAAAAATACATATTTCCATCTTATTTCAAATATTGATGGAAAAGTTGCTATTCTAATTCTAGATCTCTGTTCCTTTCTAAAGTATTATGGCTAATAATCAGTTGGAAGAAGTGAGGGACTTTTATTTTACTGCTATAGTGATTTGAAATATTTTATGTATTAATATTATTACTAGTGTACCTGTGATGTCAAAAATGAAGGCAATTGTTAGTTTTAACAGTGAGATAGAATGAAACAAAAGGCATAAACTGTATTGAGATTCAATAAAGCGGCGGGAAATAATTCACAATTTAAATAAATGCTAATGAACCGGTTAATTAATCCGTTCTTTTATAATTTTATACGTTCAGTGGTATCTATGATTCAGTGATTATTCCTGATTTTATATAAATCGTTTTTTGCTTAATACATTTTCATGTTCAAAAACATTTATCTAATATAACATAAAATGGATCTATCACCGGTAAGAAAATGATTAGTTAGAGAACGACAAAGATGGCAACGACAAAGACTATTTCAAGACCAGGATAGAGCAAGAATATCATTGATAAACAAAGGTATCTGAGTGTCTCATATGAAAAACTTAAACAAATAAACTTCATGATTATTCATGTGTTCAGGTTAATTTTCATTTGAAATGAAGTTTGTCTTGGATGGCCACTCCTCTGGATCCTTTCCTACTAAGGCTGGTGTCCCTCATGTTTCCATAATTTACCTATCTAAAATATCTACATGCTACGCGTTGGTTTCATTAATAATCTTTCCGATGACATCAGCTCTTAACTTCGTATCTACGCTGTTGGCACAAGCATTTACTCGTGCTTCGATATTAAGGCTGATATAAAAACATATAAAAAACGTCAAAATGGCAGCTGATATCCAAAACAACGTCAATTGCCTTATTAACTGGGGCAAATGATGGCTTGTTAATTTTAACACCTCCAAAATTAAACATATCTCCATTCACATCCTGAGAGATCCTTTTTCTGCCTTCTATCAATATGGATGATGCTAACATCAAGGAAATTGACCGTCGCGCCTTCTCGAACTAACATTCCCAGCTGACATGAAGTGGAAAGACTATAATGAATTCATTGCTTGGTCAGCTGCTAAGAAACTTGGTTCACTGTTTCGTGGAAGACAATGTTTCTCTCCGCTATCTATCATACATATTTATAAGTCTACCATTCGTCCATGCTTACAATATTGCTGCCACATATGATTCGGTGCCACTGTTATTTACCGTGAACTCCTTGGTAAAATCCAAAGAATCAGCAATATTATTGGTCTTGATCTAGTGGTTCGGCTTCAGTCAATTTTCCCGCAGGCGAAAACTTATTTGTGAGTTTTTTCTAAATACTTTCATGGTAATTTTTTGGATGAGGTCTACGCTAAGGTACACAGACTTAATGAATTTAAGCGTAGTACTAGAATGATCTCATCCATTTATATAAATGTAGATGTAATCGTAACTATATCAACAGTTTCTTTTCTCGCACTTCTGTGAAAATACATTCAGCCTTTTCTGGCAGCTTTAATCTTCAAAAATTTAAATGCAATGTCAATCGCTATGTTTACCCTTTCCTCTTCTCTCTCATTATTAATGTTTCTATTCTTAATTCGTCCACACCCTGTAAGCCCTTGTGTTATTATTGCCTGGCATTATTGGCTTTATTACCTTGCATGAGGCGATAAATAAAAGAAATAAGACTGCAATCTAAAAGCATCAGAGTAAAGGAACTGATTAATTAAACGGTTTGTACTGCACGGAAAATAATTTTGTTTAAAGGCAGATAAATAGTTTCTTCGAATATTTTATTAAAACAACTAAGGAAAGTAATTAAAATAAATCTAATAAAATAAGTTTATTTACCTCCCTTCCCAATTTAGATAGGGCATAAAATATATAAATAAATGCACATTGATAATTAGTATAATGTTTTAATATTATTTTTATTTCCTTTGATTTCTAGTGTGTACTTATTTCTTTCCGAGTCTGACCTGATACCTAAAGTCCAAAATGGCACCATGACAGTTTCCACTAAGCAATTTTGAAAAAGAAAAATCACGCATAATTTACATAGATAAATCCTTTCATAAGGTGTGTGTGTTGTAATCGTAAGAATATTATTTCGTATATCTTTAAGGCCTGAACTACAAGGGACCCCTTAAATATATCTATTGTAATCATTTCCAGTCAATCCAATTGGAAATATTCATGTCTTCATGTGCCATATTTTTAAAATTTAGATTTCAAGTTACTTGTATTTCGATAGTTTTTGGAGAACTTCAAAGATATATTACAGGGTGTGCTATGTCAGTAAGAAGGCAAACTTTGTCTTTGAGGTCTCTAATCACGATGTCTGAACCATTAGCTTTGATTGTTCTGTTTGTGTGTATTATGAAGTCCCATAAAAATGTTAAAATTTCTATCTCCGTCAATCGGGCATTGGTGGTGTTCGTATCAATTATTGGCAGTTTCCTTTCAATAAAAGTTTCAAATTTTCCAGTCAATATATTGGCACACTGTATCATGCCAATAACGCGCAACCTGATGCAAGATGATCTGTAGTTTGTTTTTTTTTATATATTTATCACAGAATCTGCATTTTGGGCTAATACAATTTTTACTGTGTATGCATGGTAAAATTTAATTAGCAAGCATTGGTACTGTGCAGCAAGTATAAAACCTTCGATTTCATCTTTTAACACTGTACTACGTGTCCACTGATAGGTACGGGGTTTGTCTAAATCATCTTGTTTGTTACGATTATTGACCGTAAAACGGTTTATATTGCCATCGTTTCTGTATCTGGTCGGTTAACTTTGCCTTTGTTTTCTTTTTTAAGGATTTTGAAGCTTCAACTAGCTTATTGTGCGTTACTTGTATTTCTTCAGCCATTTGAAACTCTATTTTGAATTTGCTGGCTTACTTTATTATTCTTACTTCTTTCATGTTCTTTGACATAGATCATCATTGGTTTTCTGTAGTTTCTAGGAATCTTTGAATGACAGCTGCTGTACTTTTGTAAAACAGTTCTTGTTGAACTAATCCTCTGCCTCCTTCTGATCAGGACACATACAGACGATCTACATCAGCCTTGGGATGATGCATGCTGTGGAAGTGAGATGCTTTCTCGTTTTGGTGTCTATTCCCTTTATGTCAGCTACGATCCAGTTAAGGGTTTTGAAAATGTATTGCACCACACCGGCACCCAAGGTATTTATGGCTGGTATTCTGTTTTTTTAATTTAGCTCGGGATTTAGTACCAGATGTATGCAATTTTAATAGTTCTTTCTTCTATTCTCCTTACTTGCGATAAATTCTAAATCTTTTGTGTAATTCTCCACAACTTCAATGTAACTAAATGGTGATTCCAATACAACCATATAATATTGGTAAATGATGTTGTTGTAAGAGCTGACAACCAGTGAAAAGATATGCATAATGTGAGGATAGGAAGGAAATATAACGGTTGAACATCGAAAATATTGTTTTCTAGTCATCGCGAAAAGCCTCCTCTAGAACGTCCGTTCCACAATGCAGCACCTCTGAGGGAAAAGCTGACTGATTGGAACATCATCTTCACTAACAGATTATGAAGATGAAGCAGCATAGGAAACATCGCATGACACTTTCCAGTTGTGAATGTCTGGAATAGTGCAACCATGGAATGTAGTACACCCGAACATCTACCAGGAAAATTCTGATCGACTAGAGAGCGGTTAGACACGTTACGTCTGTGAGAAAGCTGAATTATTCATCTGCAATAAGGTCCGGCAAATGCTTTTGAATTGTGTCCAGTATAGAAAATGAAGAGTCGTTCGATCTAGACCAGATGTAGCAGAAATTCTATGAAGTATTTTTAATATTTGTTCTATATTTCAAGGAATATGACAATTCAACATGTTTTGTAGAATCTTGCCAATTTAAAAAAAAATCTTATGCAATTCATAATCTTACACTATTTACATTATTCGGACTATTATCCTCATGTTTGTCACCATACAACGTTTCGGCTGTTGTACGTTCCGGCCTTCTTCAGGTGGCTGGAATGTCTTGGAACTGAACCCTTTATTTCGCTCACTGAGGTAGACTGTTCCAATTCCACGTGTCATGTCTAATGTATGTCATTTATCAGTTAACTCCTGTTAATTCCACTCTTCAGGTTCTCCGCCGCCTTAACCAGGTATCGAACTCACACTCTTTGGGTCCTGTCACTGGATCTAACTAACGCCTTTATCCACTGTGCCATGTGTCCTTGAGAAATTAGATCAAAGTGGTTGAAATTATTTTGTGTATACTTACTGAATTGTATAAATTGTTATTATTGTAAAATAATAACTATCTGTTAACACTAATGAACCAACATTCATAGATTAGCAGATAAAAAAACGATAATGGTAGGAGACGCCTCTTTACCTTAAACACATAGGAATGTCCAGACGTATGTCAACTCTGCTCTGTTATGTGCTAGGTAGCTCATGGCAATGTAAATTATGGAGGTTTGAACTGCCAATAATAATAGGCGCATTTTATTTTGAAATTTTAAACTATTTCTCAACCTTTGACCAACTGTGTCACTTGTACATCGGAAATAAATGATCCAAGAATTACTGCCTCCCATTGACAGCAGTATATCCAAATAGGATTCCTTAGGAATTGAGATCAAATTCGTCTGCGTAGAATTGTCTGTCGTAACAAAAAAGGCGGCACTGGTTTAATGAGAAACCTTGCAGGAAATATGTTAATTATCTGTTAATTATCTACAGAAATAAAACCACTAAGGTGAATATTCCATATATAGAAACACGATGCAAAACATCCAATTATAATCTGGCAATTATTACATATGTACAATACTTTAAAATAATCGTATCTTTTGGCACGGAATATGGATTTGGTAGATGTGAAATCATTCCAGTGCCTGTGCGTAGTGTTCAGATGAAGCTAAAATTCTCAAAACACTGAATCCTAATGTTCCTCTTAGTCATTGTTTCACAGAAAACAAGTGAAAATAAAAAAATAAAAATTAACCATGATCCCAGAGTAACTTTGCAAAAAATGTAAACATTGGCAAAATACGAACAAGAAATAGGGTGACGGCATGAAAGTAAAATTTTATATTCACATACGCTGTATTTCTGATATTGAGCATTTTATCACATTAACATAGCATAACTTAAAACTATATATATATATATATATATATATATATATATATATATATATATATATATATATATGTATGTATTATGTATATATGTGTGTGTGTTTTGTGTTTATGGGTTAAAGTGCTCAATATCAGGGGATAGAGCGTATGTAAATATAAAACTGGCTAAAAATGTCAACACGCAGAGTCGACAATCTTCATCCTTCTTAAATACAATTATCATGAAGATATGGCTCGACGATTGCGTTTAAGCGTGAAATAGACTGTCGCCTCTACGTCTTGACCACAGTGTCCAGCTGAGATATAGGTATACAGATAAAATATATATATATATATATATATATATATATATATATATATATATATGTATGTATGTATGCATGCATGCATATGTATACATATGTGAGGTGGGTGTATGTGTGTGTGTGTGTGTGCGTGTGTGTGTGTGTGTGTGTGTGTGTGTGTGTGTGTGTGTGTGTGTGTGTGTATGAGACCGTGTGTATATCTGTCAAGGAGAGAGATTGATGAATACATCCACACTTATACACATATGTAAACATATGCCATCCTTGTTAATTATTTGATCTCCTAATCTAATGAGTTGTCCTTCAGCCAAATAAGTCGACATCAGATAAGATTTCTCTCCCTCGTGAAATTCGGTGTTTGTTTAAACGATATAGATTTCACCATCATTTCATCACGATCTTTCTTCCCATTAAGCATCCTCAACAGTCACATCTCAAATTAGACCTCTTGCCTCTTCTTCCACAACAATGAAGCTAATTTAAACTCTGTCCAATCAATTCTAAACACTAAACATATCTACGCTTTCAATTGGCTGTACAACGTCGGGAAAAATTGAAAGAATAGATGAGTAATCCCACTCATTTCGATTTATAAATAGGCGTTTTAATACTTGATTAACACAGTTGTTCAAATGTTTCTTTTCTCATTAATCGCATATCAATGATTTGACACTTTTAAACATTGGATCTTTTAGAAAAAGCATCTTCCAAATGATTTCATTTTTTCTCATGGGTAAATTAGCACGTAGTTATAGGAAAATAAACTGAAACTGTTATTTTTTTTAACAAAATTCACTGATCCAGTGTTTTAGCCAGTAGATCAAATAGTGTATCGAATGATGAGTCTGGTCTGAAATATTCGCAATATAATATTCCTAGTATCTGATTTATATTCACCGCAATTATTTTAAAAAAAATGAATATTTATCATAAATATCACATGGATTGTCCAAACTTAGACAACAGACATATTAATTCATCAATGAAGCTCCTAATGAAATAATCGGATAGACATTAGAATTCCACTGATCATCGAATATATTCGATATTCTATCATATAAAACCAAAGTACTTGCATCGCATAGAGGGTCAACATCGATTCTATGTTTTATGAACATGTCTCTATTTAATTAACCAAAATTATCCCGGAATGGTCGAAGTAAGTATGGATTAAGTGCAACTTAATGTCTTTTAAACGGTATGGAGTACTATGTAACAACGATATCCGAACTTGTATTAGAATTGCGAAAAATGCCTTCCAGAATGCATGCAAAATATTAAGAAATGGAAAAGAAATCATTGCACATCAAAACAAGAAAGCTGTAATGCTATGTAATATCAATCCTTCTATAAGGCAGAGAATTCTGGACAATTTCCTCACAGATGTTCAATAGACTCTGCAGAGTATGCTGAGAATATCATGGACGGATCATGAGTAATGGAGGGAAGTTTTAGAGAAATGGAAACGCAAAGTTCATTTCTTCTGAGAATCAGAAAGAGAGTTGAAATTTTTGGGACACTTAATAAGTAAGGAGGGTATAGAGGATATGACAAACTTGATATATCGAATGAAAGAAGGGCAAAGTGTAACGGATAACAATTTAGCAAACAATCATTTATAAATGAATGGTAGAACAGGGAGATAGAATTACAGAAAAACTAACGGACACGATATATAAAAACTGAAAATCGCCATTTTCTTGTTGTCGGTTTAAGATTAATTCTCAAAGAAAAATGCACTTTTTCGAATTGCCTGTAAATAGGGATAAGCTGTTAAAATAACATTGGCTCTAACATTTAGATGACAGATAATAAATATATTTTCTCTACTAATATGCCTGTCTCTTAGCTGCGTTGCAATAACCCATCACACGATTATAATCTATTTCAAATTATTGATTGATTTTGAAACTACTTCTTACATGCGCTATGTTTAGATAAAGATTTTTACTGTCTTTGTCTCTGAGATGAGGTATTATGACTACTAACATTTACGTTATTCAGACTGTTATCTTCCTCTTCACTGCAATATTCAGAAGGTTTCGGCCATTGTATTCCCCGAACTTCTTCAGGTGTCCTCAAGGACACACGGCCAACTGGATAAAGACGTTGGTTTGATCCAGTGTCTACACCCAAAGAGTTGTGAGTTCAATACCATACCTTAGCAGTGGTGAACCAAAATTTGGAGTTAAAGAGAAATAACTGAGACGTTCGGATGAGGCACGACACGTGGAAATAGAACAATCTACCCAGGTGGACAAAATAAAGGGTTCGGTTCGAAATTACACTCATCTGAAGCAGGCCGCAGCGTACAACGACCGAAACCTTGCAAATATGACAATGAGGATAACAGACCGAATAATGTAAATAATGCAAGTAAATATTTTTTACCAATTTATACTTTTAGCTCAAGAAAATTTTCTGTAATTAATTCTGTAATTTTTTTTGCGCCTGTGTTTGCCTTTTAATATATATTTAAAATGAGGAATTAAAAATATAGTATTTATCTCTTTGAGTAACCAATATTTCCGGAAAATTGTAAACCAGATTAAAAAAGAGAAAAGCGAAAGATCCCAAAAACATCCTACAACAATTATCACCCAACAGAAATTATCGGATCTCACACTTTAGATCAAATTTCAAGCGTAGCAATATGAAACTAAAGATGCCCGCAGAAATAAAAAAAAATATATACTAATATACATCCGATCATTACAATGATCGTCTTCAAAGATATAAAAAGCAATGAACCTGATGATGGCGAAATATAGCAAGCTTTTTTAAAAAATATGGAAAAAATAGCATCACTTAATATTGAAGTTGGACTTTGAAATAACTTAATTTCTCACCGAATTCAATTTCTGCATGTTATCAATGTAGGGTTTTATCACGAATTAATCCACATAGGAAACACAAATGTAGCTCTTAAGACCCTCACACATACATATCTCACTTGGAATAATTATACTTATATTAACTAGATTCTCATAGTTTTATGAATTTCAAATCCACACAACAATATCTGGCATCGTCGTGGCAGATATGTCATCAAATATCTTCAGGTTATTGTATACTACTCCAACAGAAAATTTCATACCTGCTATGATGTAATTACAACAATATATGACAAAATCAACAGAGACTTCCTCTTCTCGTCCATTAGAAACCGCCTTCCAAGTTTTGAATCCACTGAATGCATCGAACTAATAGAAGAACTGTATGAATCTACAGAATCTTACATTTTTACCGAGGACCCAAATATGGGAATATTTCAAGCATCATCAAGTGTACGACAGTGAAGAAATTAATGTTCCAGTCAATTTAATTTTACTAGTCTCTACCTTGTGTATTTACATGTATAGACGTGAAGAGATTGGCACGGATGATTTAAGCATACCTAACCACATTTCAAATGAATCAACTAATAGAAGTCATCAATCCTAATTTCTTTGTCGGCCAAAGGTACTCATGTTGAGGCGGGTTTAATTTAATATAGGAGATGGGTATATTTAACGTAGAAAAGATCGTATTAGATTCGCCCAACACCGGAAATTGTTACAAAATCAAAATAACCTGCAAATACAAGTAATATTCGTAAATAAAGTCGTCAGATCGAAACTTTTATACGAATGTCATGCATGGCACCATATCGTTCAGAAATATCTATACCCTCATCTGCTTACAAATATTTTCTAAGATAAGTGGTTTTGAAAGTTTTTGTGTTAAGTGAAGTCTGAGTATTTTAGAGAAGGCTATTATTCTTAAAATATTGTGGACTGACGCTAGAATTACACAACCAAAAACTATACGAGATAACAGGAACCACACCATTTAAGAACTTTCAGGAAGAGTAACAACTACATTCATAAATCATGTAACTAGGACAGAAAATACAGACAATGAATATGTTGACATTACACATTACTTCAAGTTAAAAGTTATAAAGGAAACCTCCATCTCTAATGGAAAGAGCAATAACAGCTACTGGACTTCTAAAACCTATTTTCCTGAAAAAATGTTCCACGAGGAAGATGATATAAATTTCAACGGTTAACAATACTGACTGGCCGGTCAAGTAATACTGAATGTTTCCTTATAGGGAGACAGCTAATGTTACCATTACAATTCAAACTATCAATTCTTGTAAAAAAAAAAACAAGATTCCTTGAGTACGAATATGTTTTTATTTTTTACACGGACTAATTATCAATGAATATTTATTCCATTCCATAACACTTTATTCAATTTTAACGTACTCTGTCAGGATACGATCCAGATATTTAATAGTAATGTACATGTTGCACAATTAGGGTTCAATTTATTCCAGTTCAGTACTAACACACGTATTCCAGCATTTCATCCAAATTCAATCAGTTCTTAAATGGCGCTCTTATTGATAACCATCAATTTAATCTTCGATACTAACCAAATCACTAATCTCCATATCACCAGAGATTTTAGCTTGAGGAAAAACCCTAGCACGTAAATCTATGTACCAATCAGAGATGAGGGATACCAAAGTTTGCCTCCTTCCAACGCACACACAGACACTGCACAAACACATCCAAAACAAATAAATATTGCCTAAGATTAGTATTAAAATATTAAATATTCAAAAATATTACACATAGCTTTACTTATAATAAATTCTCTAGAAACTCAATTTTCAATTCTGTCACTCTCACTGGGTGATTTCCTTTGCTACTAGACCACATACGTTCAAACCTTTCTGTTGTGTTACGTGCTGAAGGTATTCTTGGATAACTTACTTTTCAACAAATTCCTTTTAAAAGATTCTGGGGTGAAATTAAGATTATATTGTGAGTAGGCTTTCATTTTTTCTTCTGATCGCAGTAGAAAAATAGAGCTATTCCAGTGACAAAATGAACCATTTACGTATCTTCATGTCACTCCCCTCAACAGGGATTTTAACAAAATTATACTCATTTGACTATACTCTCATTCATATACTCATATTCATCATATACATTATACATTAATAAGTTTCTGAAAAATAAAAATTTACTTAATCAAAGAAATGAAATAACTATTTTTTGTACACACTGTCAAATATTTTCCTAAAATAATGTTTAATTATGAAAAAATATGAAAGATTAAACTTACATATTTATACTTGATCTTCGATTAATAATTAAAAAAAAAAGAAATGTAATTCTAATATATTTATTTGTAAAAAATAACGTACAGTCTATAAGTTATTAGAAGTAGAAAAGTACTTTAAATTTGTAGGAATAAATTTTAAATATTAAAAATGCAACTTACTCATATTCTGATAACCTCTTTAAGAAATATTTTTGTATAAGATTATAAATTAAGCGGCCAAATAAAATTGCCAAAAAACCTTTTTATCATTATTTACTTTATTCAGACTATTGTCCTCATCTTTTTCGCCATATCTATCACAACCTTTCGGCCGTTGTACGCTCCGGCCTTCTTCAGGTGGTTGGAATGTCGAACCGAACCCTTTATTTCGCTCACTGGGGTAGACTGTTCTAATTCCACGTGCCATATGAAATCTGGTAAAAACATGCAATGATAACAGCAAAATTGCAATATGAGCACTGGTAAAAATAGTTGGCTGAAGACATTAGGTTTATAATACCCAGAAATTCATACCCAGATGTCCTCAAGGACACATGGGATAAAGGCGTTGGTTATATCCAGTGACATGACCCAAAGAGTGTGAGTTCAATACCCGGTTAAGGCAGTGGAGAACTTTCAGTGTGAAATTAACAGGAGATAACTCATAACTGACATCCATCAAACATGGCACGTGGAATTAGAACAGTCTACCCCAGTGAGCGAAATAAAGGGTTCGACATTCCAACCACCTGAGGAAGGCCGGAGCGTACAACGGCCGAAACTTTGTGATAGATATGGCGAAAAAGATGAGGACAATAGTCCGAATAATGTAAATAATATATATAATACCTCATCTCAGAAATATAGACAGAAACTTTTTATCGTTGAAAAACTCAAACGGCTCCCATATTGTAATTATTTCTATACTAGGACTATTAAGGACGTCCTCATAGACTATCATATGCGCTGATTCTTTCAGACGTTTTAATCTACAGTGTTCTTTCTTGTTTAAGAACTAGACAATCTCCCTAGACATGAACAGTAGAATAAGAACAGTAATCCACCGTAGATTAAATAAATGGTTCAGTTCATATTTCTCTGTAGGTTACCCAGAGCAATATAGACTTGAGGAAGGTCGGAGGGCACAAGAGCCGAAAAGATGTGATCACAACAGGAAAGACGAGAGCAACAGCCTTTCTTACTTGGTATGACGATAAACTTCATCAGCGTCCTGGGTAAGATAATAAACTACTTCCGACAGCAAGACATTTGATCAGAAGGTTTTGAGGAGAGTGAAAACACTTCTTATTTGCTGGTGTTCTCAGGTCCACCCTGACCTGGGGTATTGGCATCTTTCAGGATCCCAGCTATGGGCAAAGAGTTAACACTCCAAAAGCGGTCAAAATACTATGAAAATATTTTTTTAAAAAATGATATAGTACATGCAATACTGTTTTGGACATTTTTTACGAGCAATAAAAAATATTCCCAGCAATATATTTTTGAAAAAAATATTACCAAAAACATATATTTGAAAAAAAAATATTACCACCAATAAAATTTTTTAAACCCATTGAGGTTGATATGTCTTAGAAGAAACAAACAAACAAGCAATAACCCGACTAAAAATAGTGTAAATATTACATTAATTTTAAGATCATAAATTGGCTTAAGTTTGATAAAAAAAATCGTCGTTGCACAATACAAATTATTCCCGGTTTAAAATATTTAATTTAATTCAAAATTTCGATTACTATTGATGAAGCCCTGAAAAATATTACAACATAAATGCGAATTACTTTCTGTCTCGACACAAGGTATTCAAAATTGACACAGGGGCAAAACAAACAAATAAAATTGTTAGTTAATAGAAATGTTTTATGGATCTTTTAAATGCCATTTCGTTTTGTCTTTACCAAAGTGTAAGGTAGATCTTCGGAACAGACGGCATAAAAGTAAACAGGATAGCTGATAATAGTAGAAAATTAATTCTAGGAAATTTAATCTTACAAAACTAAACTTACAGGTAATATACAAGGTGCGATTGTTAAATTGTTGCCATTTTATTTTTAGTTTTGAGCATGCGCGTTGTTTTTTCTTATTGTGACGACTGCGCAGTATAGTAGGGTTATTTGGGCTTTGAGAAGAAAACGCAATTCTCTCCACCAGGAATTTGGAAGCGGAATGCTGAACTACTGGGTATTCGCACCGGAATCTGCAATGTGAATATTTCAGATTGTTTGGGTGTCAATCTAAAGAGAGTGTAGAGGATACGGAAAGAGTTCGATGAGTCTAATTGTGATTACGAAGGTGTTTGGAGTGATCACTAGTGATAGCTACGTTATGCCACCATTCATCTTCCCACTGGGCCACATATGCATTGAGGAGGTAGTGCTGCCAAATGGTCAAGAGGGTGGCTGCTGTAATACCCTATGTCTGACAACAGGACACTTCATGACTGTCAGACAATTTCTACGAAATATGATCATTATATCTAGAGAGTGCCTTGATTGCAAGGTCATCTACAGTAAATATGTGCCCTGGATCTTGCAAAATTTCACCATTCCATGAAGAATTTCTGTTATCTCGATATAAATAACATGTTTCTCTAAAGATGCTCGACTATTTGTATTTCTGGGAGGCCATAGCATTTTAGGAACAATCAGTCTTAATCAGTGAAACAACACGAAATCATGAAACGTAGCGTGAACATGTGATACATGAAAACTTACAAAGCAAACAATGACACAAGCTGATAGTTCATTATATAAAACCACACTCTCCCAGAAATTGTAACTAAGTTTTGCTCAGTTTAGTTACCTTACAAACCACTGGTCAGGTCTTTGGGGATTGAACAAACACATGTGTGCCTGAGTAGGTCTGTGCAATATGGATCGGCTACCTAGCTTGGCAGATGTGCTCGGAGAGGAACAGTATCTGTCCGTTACATATATGTATAATTTATTTTTTACTTACTTATAAGATACAGGTTTACTTGAATTTGAAATGTAGCAGTCCCGAAATGCTAGTAATACTCTGGTTATACTTATATATTTATGTCACTGCATGCAACAATCACGCTAGAAAATAGTTTGAAGTTCGGTTTCCCTACAAGTGGGTCGTATGTTCGATCCATTACCGAAAACAGATTCATTTTACTAGGATTTCTCGAATGAACAGGCTACTTATATAACGTCTGCAATCGGATTAAACTATTACTTGCATTATTTACATTATTCGGACTGTTATCTTCATTGCCATATTCACAACATTTCGGTCGTTGTACGCTCCCAACTTTTTCAGGTGATTGGAGTTTGGAAACGAATACATTATTTCGCCCAACGAGGTAGATTGTTCTAGTTCAACGTGCCATACCTCTCCCAAATGTCTCAGTTATATCCCTTTAACTCGACTCTCCAAGTGTTTTGGTTTACCACTGGTCTGACGGGGTCTAGTATTAAACTCACAAATCCTTCAACCATCTCCTGCTATTGAACTTCTTTAGGTCTAGTCACTGGATCTAACCAACGTTTTTATCCACTGAGCCATGTGGAGATCTATGCAGCAAATTTTGGGACTTATAAAACTAATCTCTCAGCAACCATTTTT
The DNA here is from genome assembly GCA_903632075.3 of Acanthosepion pharaonis. Taxonomy (NCBI): domain Eukaryota; kingdom Metazoa; phylum Mollusca; class Cephalopoda; order Sepiida; family Sepiidae; genus Acanthosepion; species Acanthosepion pharaonis. The sequence goes on from CAHIKZ030002201.1 coordinate 1,044,043, forward strand.
CCAATGGTCATATTGCATTTTTTTTCTGTTTTTATTACTGCATTGTTTTGTTCTTGTTTTATTTTTTTTTGGCGGGGGTAACTAAAGCTTATAGTGAAACTAGAAAAATCTACCTCGGTGGATGAAGTAAAGTTTCGAAAATTAGAATCACCTGGAGAAGACCGGAGCGTATAACAGCCGAAACGTTATGAATATGCCAATGATGAAGATAAAATTCGAAAAATATAAATAATGCAAGTATCTCAGAAATATATATATATATATATATATATATATATATATATATATATATATATATATATATATATATATATAAAGTCAACATTAGAGGCGACAGTCTGTTTCATGAGAATGCAATAACAGGCCACGTGAGCTGTTATTTTTTCGATTGAGAAAATAATAGCATGAAACAGACTGTCGCTCTAAGTGTTGACTTATGTTCACTTTTATATTCACACTTTATCTCTGATATTGAATATCCCATAAAATATAGCACTCCTTAAGACTATATTTCTTTATATATATATATATATATATATAAATATATGTGTGTGTGTGTATTTGAGATACTTGCATTACTTATATATAGATATATCATTGAATACGACAAAGTGCTTTTATTTAGTTTTTTTCTTGTCTGCCGTGTTCAATAAAATGTGCATGAAAGAAGGATTGCTTCCTAAAAATCATATATATATATATATATATATATATATATATATATATATATATATATATATATATATATATGTAAGAGATTTCTGTGGTATTCATTGCTTTGAATAATTTTCATGTAAATGCATAATGTATATATCAGACTTACCAGTAGAAAACAATTCAATAATTCATGGATGGCTCTAATTTGGGCCTTGACAACAACGCAATAAAAACATATTCTTAATTTACATTTATTACATTCTTGTGTCTCTCTCGGAAAATCCACTTATTTTATGATGCAAACTTGAGTGTCCTCATCTCATTGTCTGCATTATTCTCCAAGCAGATAAAGACAAGCAGAGACGTACTTCATGATTTAGCCACATTTAACCTGTAGCTTCGACCCAAGACGGTGAATAATAAAGGCACTTATGAATCTAAAGTTGTCGGCGGTAAGTGAGTTAGGAGGCAAGGTAATACGTTCTGACCTTTAACTCTGAATCGCTTCTCATAAATAGAAAGACTTAACCCGCGATCACTTCTATAGCAGCAAAACTATCGACTGAAGCCATTCATGACTCTCAAATTGCTCTCAAACAAGATATGTAGCCTACAGTGACATCTCGGTGGCGTCAAACTGACGCTCGTTGAGAAAATTTCTAGTACTTAGATTTCTAAATTTTATTAAAAGACAAACAATTAAGACTAACTTCTAGGGTCCTTGCGATAGGAACAAATAATTTTCGATATTTTCTCATCTCGTCACATAGAAAAAGAAAGAACGTTAGCTACATACACATGTTAATCAACTATCTAGTGCAAATTCTTTCTAGTTTACTTTTATTTTATTTGATTTTCAACCTGTGCAAGGCCCGAGAGAACCTCAATGTAGAGAGTTAGAGACACCGTTTATGAGGATAGGTGGAGAAGATGACGGTTAAAACAGGTTAAGATTTTTTAAAGTGCTCAGTACACATTTCAGAAAAATTGTAAATTTGGTAATAAAATATAATTTCATAGTCAGGAGATACTTTCATTCGTGCCCATCTATTGCTTGCGGGGCCACTCGTTAATAAACTATACACCACTGGTCAAAATCTTAAGACCAGATACAAAAGGGTTAAAAAATATAAAACATTGTTACTTTAATCAAAATATATTTACAAAATATTAACATTTAATTAGAAAATGTAGTTTATTAACAAACAAGTAAAAATTTTAAGCTTTTAATTTATTGTTTTAAATAAACATTGAAAAGGGGATTTATTTGTTGGTCATAAAAATAAGACCATGTGTGAAAAAAATAAATTACTGGACAAATATTTTATAGTCAGTGTGGTCATAACTTCAGGCGTGTAGACATCTATGTAGCTCATTTCCAGTATTAAATTTCATATTTAAAAAGATTGTTGAACTTCAAAGTCGTGGTCTTTCGCAACGAGCCATTGCAAATGTAATTGGCCGTAGCAGAACTGTCATTGCTAACTTCATTAAAAATCCGGAAGCGTATGCTTCTAAAATATCAAAACTAACATCAAATCAGGTAAAAGGTTAAAAGTTTCACTTCAAAAAACACATTTCGATTCGAATTATATTTTTTCGTTACGGGTTCTACCTGACTTTTACTAAAAAACAAAATAATTTCCATGCCTGATGATGACAAGACGTACAGTCGAAAGTACTTGCGTATTTAAGGAAGACCTAATACAGTTCATAATTTTACAAAACAAGGATCATACCAGTGATTGGTAGGTTAATGAATCTTTAATTTTTTTTAGAGAAGGGATTTCGCCATTTTATAGCATTAACTATACTAATTTTCGTTTTGTATGAATGATCCATTGTAATGCATTCACATATATATATATATATATGTGTGTGTGTGTGTGTGTGTGTGTGTGTGTGTGTGTGTGTGTGTGTGTGTGTGCCTGTGTGTGTGTTGGTGTGTGCAGATAGATAGATCGATAGATAGATAGGGAGAAGGAGGAGCGGCTCGGATTGAGGAAACGGAGAGCCGAGTTCGAATTCCAGTCGCATCTGTTACATCCTAATACCTTGGGAAAGGTATTAATCCTCTTCTCCCTCCAGCTATGGAGAAATATCAGGTCGGTCTGGCAACTGGTCTGGGAGAAGGATAACTCTGAATTCAAAACATGCAGAGGGTTGTTTGGGGACCTTGTGGCGCGTAGTGCACAGGGTCTCTGTATTCGGTCCTTTCTTCTGCTTGGTTCCACACAAAGCATTCACCATTATAATCATATGATATGTACCAGTGTTTGGCTGTCGTTTAGGAACTGAGCTGCTTGACCCTCATACTGGAGTTGTATTCCACGTATAAGGTACACAATATATATATATATATATATATATATATATATAGTCCTCACTATATATAGAGTTTACACTATATACATTTATATATATATATATATATATATATATATATATATATATATATATATATATATAGAGAGAGAGAGAGAGAGAGAGAGTCCACACTATATGGAGTCCACAGTATATAGGGTCCACACTATAGAAAGTCCACAAACACACACACACATATATATATATATATATATATATATATATATATATATATATATATATTATTTCACATGGTTCGTATTTCTATGTGTGTGCATGTGAATACTAGTAAAATGGCTTCTCAATGCCCAACTTTGAATTCAAATTTACTAATTTCTTTGAATAGTTGCCAATGAAGATATTCCAATCAAACCATCTATTAGAAATTAGCTGTCAGTAACGTTTATACTCCCCATCAAGCCTGGAAAGTATATGCCATTTACTACGATTAGGTACTTGTAATTAAAACAGTTTATCATCAGAGATGACTGTTTCTTGGAGATTGTCAGTTTTCTTGGAAAATATAATATTGAAACTTGAATCATGTTTACCCAATCAAATTCTGGCATAAATAATGACACGGCAAAATATATAGCTTGTCAACTTGATTTCCTGTCTGACCAGTCCTTTAATAATAATGCTGCACGGCGTAGAGAGAAAGTCCATAGTCATTTCTATATAGTATATATATTATACAGTAAAGTTCATTGCTATCAGTATGAACGCCTCCAAAAGGCAACTGCTCTCTTCCTCTATTTAAAGCCGTTTTACCTTCTATCAACATTCTTTGTGCTATCATTTAGGAGACTGATTCATTACGCTTTCACAGACTAACGTTTCCCGCTGATATAAAATGGAATGATTATATTGAATCAGTTGTTAGAGAAGATGATTCCTGTGTCGTGCTAGAAAATTATCTCAATAGAAACTCTCATAAGTATTTATAAGTCTACCATTTGTCTTTGTTTTGAATGTTACTGCCGCATCTGGTCGGGTGCTCCTGCTCTATATGTCGAGATTCTTGGTAAAAATCCAAAGAAGAATCTGCTATGTTATCCCTGGCATCTCAGTTTCTGTCATTTTTCTACCACCTTTATATAGCTTACTTTTTTTGTGCTCTTTCTCTCAATATTGTCATGTTTGGTGTGGTTTGGTTTGTTTTGTTTTTACGGCATATCAATCTTAATGGGTTATTTAATGCAAACAAGATTTTTATTGTTGGTAATATTTTTTTAAATCTATTTCTGCTAATACTTTTCCTTCAAAAATTTATTTCTGGTAAAATTTTTCTTTCAAAAATTCTATCTCTGGTAATAATTTTCTTTCAAATATGTATCGCTGGTAATATTTTTTCTTTTTTTTTCCAAGAAATATATAGCTGGTAATATATAATTTTCTTTTTCTTTTTTCCAAAAATATATTGCTGGTAATATTTTTTTTTTCAAAAATGCATTGCTGGCAACAATTGTTTTTCAAAAATGTATCGCTGCTAATAACCCTCTATAAAGTATTTCTGGTATTAAAACCTATTTTTACACTTTCATAGTGTTTTGACCCCAGTTAAAATTCCATTGAATAAGGATTTCCATCTTGATTATGTATTACGAATTATGAACCTTTACCTGTCTATTTTTCATATGGGTGAAGTGTCCATCAATTCTCTATCAATACTATCATGCTTGTGACGTCCCTCAACACAGCCTTCGCTCGCTCCTCGCTGCTTCGTTCGGGTGTCGCCTCTCCAAACGTGACGTCCGCCTGTTTGCGTCAGTCGTGTTGTCTCGTCCTGTGACGACCAACTGGCTTGGTATCGGTCGCGGCACCCAAATGTGACGTTCTAAACTTTTGGTGATTCGGATGGGAATCTGGTTAGATTCGACATCAGCCTCGTCGTTTCCAACTCGCTTCCAACGTCTGGTTACCAAAGTAACTGCGTTGATCTCCAGTCCGCCTACCCACGTTGTGAATTGATCTTAGGCAGACGAAATCAATGAGTAGTTGGGGCCGTAATGCAAATTGAGTTCAAACGAGGGTGATATCGCACAAATATGCATAAAAGAAAATAAAATGATAACTCAAAAGTTCAAGGTATCAAAAAAAGGATAACAATACTTTATATCTGGTTGCTGGATACATAAGACTGCGTCTATCTCCCGTCCCGCTATATGGATGGTGACACGTTGTTTTTTTTTTTTTGTTAGGCGAGTTTTAACATCTTAAGTTGTCTGTTCTTTAAGAAATTGGTTCTTGGTGTGTCTTCAGGCGAAAGTCGAAAAACTTATTTTGGTGGTATGGATCTAAGTCGCTCTTCAAAATAAATTGTTCTTGGATTGAAGATGAGTTCGGAAGTTGCGCGAATTTTAGTCAGCTGCGAGTCCTGCTTCAACTGAGCACTCTGGATTGAACTCATCTGAACTGAACTCTGCACTCTTCTCTGCTGAACTGTGCTGAACTACACTGATTTCTGCTCGCTGCGACTTTGCTCATATGGACGCCGACCAAAACCGGGGTGGGTTTGTCGGGGCTGGAGGTTCCTCGATAATTCTAAATCCATATCCACTTCTTTTATTTTTGGTTTAGAATTTTCCCTCCTTTCCATTTTGGAAGTCTTCTCTTACTCCCACCTTCTCTTATTCTCACCATACTTCAGAGGGCGTCAACGGTTCTCCCCACTTCTTGTAGCAACTTCTCATACCTATCCTCTAAATGGGCGGCGGCGGCTTCCCTTCCTTGCGTCACGTGATCACCTCCGCCTGGCCCTCGTTATCATTCGGCCAATGGCGTCCAGCCGGGTGTGTGTGATCCAGCTGGCTTTGTTTTAGGAAGAAAAAAATATATATCTTGTCCCCCCCCCAAAAAAAAAAAAATTATCTTTTTCTTTTCCTTTTCTTTCCTTAATCGCAGCTCTCATCTTCTCTGGCCGCCAACAGAACAATGCGACCAGTAGTGTGATAACCTCAATTCTCATCTGGACTTCGTCAGTCAGATTTTCGCCAATTATCAGAATGGGTGGTCGTCCAGCAATTACGGCCAACCCTTCCGATAATATTGTTTCACCTTTATCGCTATATTCTAACAAAACCCAGACCTCTTTCCCTCGACGAAGACTTAACCTATTTCCTTTTGTTTTTCTTAGTTCGTGGGTGGTCAGCAGTCCTTGACAGAGTTAAATGTTGATATATTCTCCCGGAGTTTAGCTAGCCGATCTGTGGTTTGTTAATTAGATGTTCGCCAGCATTAAGTGGCTGTTATCTATCACCAATAACACAAGTTCGCCACCAGAACATAGTCGATTTTCTTATCCATTTAGAATTTTTCTGCGATGGTAATGAAACCTTTCACCATTTGCGACTTATCAAAATAACATTGTCAATGTCCCCGGTCGTCGGTGGCTTCTTTTCTCATCTAAGCTTAAGTCTCGCCTCTCTTTTCCTTTCTTTCCTTTCTCTTTTTCCTTTCTTTTCTTTTTGTGCTGGTAAATGGTGTCACATGCTAATTATGGTAAACTTACCTCTATGGCATTAATGCTTTATAAATTTAAGCGTATTGCATGATTGACTTCAACTTCATATCAATTAGCAGTTGAAATGGCTAGATGTATACATGATATTTTAACATTTTCGTCTATCGCATTTCGCACTTGTAGAACTCTCGTCTGGTTCTTTGATTTCCCGTCAACTTTGATCTTCAAAAATTTAATTGCAATGTCAATTTTCATCTACTGTCTTTTCAATTCTTGTACTTTTATTGTTCTCGTTTCTTAGTGTTAACTTTTCATAATCTCTAAAACTCAGTAACTCCCTTGCGTCTTAGTGGCTTTATTACCTTTCTTGTGGTTGAATGTTTGAAACAATGCAATCAATTTATTTTAAAATATAATGTAATTAAGTTTTCAATTGTCGAAACAAATATTTTCATATATAACATTTAGAATATTAGCCAATGAATATGTAGTAATAATTTTTTTGAGGGTTATTTTTATTCAGTGGAATATTACGAACACAACAGGAAGTAAACAGACAAGAAAAGATTTTAGTAAATAAACATGATGTATTATTTTTGCTTAATCATTTTAATAAAACGTTTTAGATAGTTAATAAAATCTCTACTACAAATTTCATTTGGCATATTTAATATTCTTCGTCAACGGATCGACGTAAATCTACTGAAGATTTTTTTTGTTGAACTCTCGTCAATAATTCTATTTTAAATTCATGTCCGGACTAATTGCTAAAGCAATGACCTTTTGACGTTGAGCAAATTATTCAGCAGTTTATCTTTCTGCTTAAGATCATTACCATTTGGGAAAGTGAAACGTCGTTTTCAATAAAGGTATACGACAAAATCATCAGGTTTTCCTTTCAAATATCAGGTTACATTTCTATTTTAAATACTTTTAAACTATTGGTCCGTTCCATTTTCGCTGAAACACCTCCAAAGCATGAGATTGCCAAGTCAAAGACTTACACAAAGGATTGTGTTCATAGACTTAATTAACTCACCTAATTTTACATAGTCCCGGCTTGATTCCGACGAAACAAATCAATAATAGTTTCAACACTACATAGATTTGTCCAAGTGTTACTATATTTTCCATTTTGGCACGTGCAAATTCCAGTTGAGCCTGACGATGGTGAGTTTTGGACATTGCCTAACGAGAATAGAATCCAGATTATAAGTTAAAACTACATGTTAATAGATCAGGAATGGAAAACCGAACGAGTTATTTTAGAGCGTATTTAAGATAAACTGATCACAGTGAAAATTGTGAAAGGAAATATGATGCGGGACGTCTGTCATTTGAAAACGCAGTTCATGAATACAACTACCGACACTTGAATGAAATCTGCTGAAATAATTGATTACATAATCGCTTTCGCGTAAAAATAGTTGAAACTGGCGCCATCTTCCAGCGCATAGATATTTTCTTGCCTGTACATATTTGTATATAGACAACACCTTTATAGGCCAGAATTTTACTCGGAATTTGTCCAGTAATAAAAAGAAATTACAAAAGGTTTTAAAACAATTCTTATATTGTATTGCAAGGACTAATCAGTTGATACATCAAAAGGCAGGATTCTAATACACTTCAACAATAAGTCATTAAAATAACTGATATTGATTCTATAGCATTTTTCCTAAAAAATTTTTTAAAATGAATATGCAATTATGATTCTGCTAAAGTTATCCATTACTTTTCCAACAAATGCTTCTATTTTAAAATTATTTTTAAACCAATAAATATTTCTTTGCATTACAGGTAAATTACTTATTCAATCATAAAAGTATTGTTCGTGTTTTGATTCGAGTAAATTTCCTATATCTTGAAAATGTTTTCATATCTCTAAAATATTGGAATCACTGACAAAAATAGAGTTGTCAAAGAAATGAAGCCAGGGACAGATTGTACGCGAAAGGTGTGAAAAAGATGCTAAATATGCAATATCTTTCTATTATCTTTATTTTCTTTTTAACTGCTGTAATACTTCAGAACGTAGGCGATCATAGCTCTCCACTTCCTCCTTATCCCTTGTAGCTCTCAAATTTTTGTCCCTCTGCCTCCTCTTCCCCCCAGACCACTTTTCAGTCATCCAATCGCTTTAACCCGCCAGGTATGTCATGTGTTGCTTTCCCTTGTCTATATATCTCTCTAATTCGACTTGTGAGTATCAGATTCTCCAGGCCCTTCTTTCTTATTATCTCGTCGTAATAAATATAAATCAGTGATAACAAATCTACTGTTGAACGACAGGAAAGTTCTGTTTTGTTCTGGCTTTTTTTTTCTGCTGTAAAGAGGAAACACACAATGACAAAATTGAACCTTACGTAAATTTATAAAAAAGATTATAGTCAATTGTATATATATCTCTCATTCGACTTGTGAGTATCAGATTCTCCAGGCCCTTCTTTCTTATTATCTCGTCGTAATAAATATAAATCAGTGATAACAAATCTACTGTTGAACGACAGGAAAAGTTCTGTTTTGTTCTGGCTTTTTTTTTTTCTGCTGTAAAGAGGAAACACACAATGACAAAATTGAACCTTACGTAAATTTATAAAAAAAAGATTATAGTCAATTGTCTATATATCTCTCTCATTCGACTTGTGAGTATCAGATTCTCCAGGCCCTTTTTTTTTTATTATCTCGTCGTAATAAATATAAATCAGTGATAACAAATCTACTGTTGAACGACAGGAAAAGTTCTGTTTTGTTGTGGCTTTTTTTTTTCTGCTGTAAAGAGGAAACACACAATGACAAAATTGAACCTTACGTAAATTTATAAAAAAAAGATTATAGTCAATTGTCTATATATCTCTCTCATTCGACTTGTGAGTATCAGATTCTCCAGGCCCTTCTTTCTTATTATCTCGTCGTAATAAATATAAATCAGTGATAACAAATCTACTGTTGAACGACAGGAAAAGTTCTGTTTTGTTCTGGCTTTTTTTTTTTCTGCTGTAAAGAGGAAAACACAATGACAAAATTCATGTAAATTTATAAAAAAAGATTATAGTCAACTATATAATTCGACTTAGAGTATCAGATTCTCCAGGCCCTTCTTTCTTATTATCTCGTCGTAATAAATATAAATCAGTGATAACAAATCTACTGTTGAACGACAGGAAAAGTTCTGTTTTGTTCTGGCTTTTTTTTCTGCTGTAAAGAGGAAACACACAATGACAAAATTGAACCTTACGTAAATTTATAAAAAAAGATTATAGTCAATTTCTATATATCTCTCTATTCGACTTGTGAGTATCAGATTCTCCAGGCCCTTCTTTCTTATTATCTCGTCGTAATAAATATGTCATTACAATATGAGTATCTTAATATATTAAGAGATAATCAAAGTGATACGATTTTCCAGAATAATCTTTTGAATCCTACCAAACACATAAAATGCTTTTTCTATTACATTCAGCTTAGACTAAGTCTGTCATCGATCCGCCATAATAATGATAATAGGTACTAATAAATAATATCTAAAATGTAATATATATGATAATATTATTTAAATAGTAAATAAATAGTAAGTAAACAGAAATAATAAGATATAATATAAAATACATACAAATAATACATAAAAACATGGTGAATAAAAAGATGGTAGAAGTTTATTTTGATTTAAGTTTGAAAAAAAAATGATTAAATTCTGTTGATATTAATGCATGTCTGGTTGCAAACTATAAACAATGCTTCCACTTGATTTATACACTTCTGATGGAATTTCCTTTAGAGATGCTGATTTCTTCTTTCATATTGCTTCATATAATGGATAAAGGTACACGGAGGAGTAATAGATTGTGGCTCGAATTGAGGAATCCAAGAACCCATTTCAAATTCTTCACTTAGTTACATTTTCTTATGTGCGATCACGTTTAGGAAAGGGCATGTAACAATCTCTTCTACCAGCTCTGGATAAATAGCTAAACAAAATGGGTCCATCGTCTTATGAACAATCAATCTGGGAAAACTTCCAAATACGGGTTAAATAGTGCACTAATCAACAGGTTTCCAAGTGTGGTAAGTACAGCTGCACTACTGAAGACATGGTCAATCAGAATGTGGTATCTTCCATCGAGTGAGAACAGCGGTGTGTCTGTTCCAATTAGCTTCCATCCTTAGTAATTATTTTTACTATGATAATAGCATCCTTCCGTTCTTCATTTATGAAGTCATGACTTAGTTTTATGGTATAATTCTATATCTATCTATCTATCTATCTATCTATCTAAAATATCCCTCTAAATATGCATTTATCCCGTTAACAATGCATTTATATATATATATATATATATATATATATATATATATATATATATATATATTAGAGTATACGATTTCACCCTTTTTTCCAAAAATCAATTTAGGACAAGATCACATAGTTGGGAAGTAATGAGATAACATCCGACACCAAGCTTTAAATTCCTTT
>CAHIKZ030002201.1:1057500-1062500 GCA_903632075.3 Acanthosepion pharaonis
TATACACATATATGTACACTCATATACATTTCATCATACATATGCATTTACACATACATACAAGTACATACACTCATACAGATGTTAAGAATCGGAATACAGTAAATATTTCTGATAATCATGTAGTTAATGCTGACGTGTTACCATAGTGATTATTCATCTCATTACATATATATATATATATATATATATATATATATATATCGTTTCTGCCCAAATTGCAGATGTAGTGGGCATATATATTCTAGACACCTTGAGTAGAGTAGTTAGCCTTAACCAAGTCGGAATTTATAGAGATGACGGCCTAATCATTATCCCAAATAGCAATGGTCCCTTGACTTCCAGTTTACATAAGAAGATTATCAGGGCCTTCAAATACCTAGGCCTTAAAATTGAAATATCTTCCAACCTGAAAATAGTCAACATTTTGGATATTACACTCAATCTATCGAATAATACCTTTAAAACCTTCCATAAAGTTTATCAAACACCCCTATACATCAACGTTCACTCTAACCACCCTAAACCTGTGATAGATCACACCCCCAAAACTGTGAATACGAGAATAAATAAGCTATCTTCTAGCCAAAAACTCTTTAACGTTAATAAATTTATATATAATCAAGCCCTCAAAAATATTGATTTTAGACAAGAATTAAACTTTAACGGAGAACTTGTAAATCAGAATAATAACAGAACTAAAAACAGAAAAAGGAAGGTAATATGGTTTAACCCACCATATTGCAGGCTCTCTAACATTGATATAGGAAGTTTCTTTCTGAGATTAGTTGATAAACACTTTTATAGTAAACATCCACTACGTAAAATTTTCAACAGGAAGACACTGAAAATTAGTTACTCAAGCGTTAGAAAAATGGAGAAAATCATATCTTCCCATAATTGTAGAATACTTAGAAACTACCATAGTAATGAAATTCAATCTAGTAACCCAACCTGCAAGTGTAGTAATAAAGACCATTGTCAAATCGGGGATAAATGTAGTATACGAGGCAACAATCGTCACCGAGGAAAATATAAACCAGAAAAAAAGATATATAGATATCTCTGCCGGTGATTGGAAGCAGCGTCTATACAACCATAAACACACTTTTAGATATAGATACCTCAGAAATAAAACTTCCTTATCCAAACACTACTGGGATCTGGTGGAAAAGGGACTAACCCCACTTTTAAAATGGAGATATTTATCAAGATCTACAACACCTAATAACTTCCGCGATCGGTGTGATCTGTGCATGGCGGAAATTCTTTTTATTACTAAAGATAAGAATCAAGATGAGTTGCTAAATCTTCGGAATGAGATATTTTCTAAATGTAGACATAAGAAACGATTCAAAACATAAACTCCGTTTTATAGCATGTTGTCACTTATGTCAGTTCCATCTTGGTTCAATAACATCGGGCATGACATTTTAATGGAATGACTATTATGTTTATCTATTATGTTCATCTATATATATCATTGTGTATGTTTATGTGATGCGCTATGTATTTAAATTTTTTTATTGAGACAAAACTTTTTAAATTTTACTATTTTAGATTATTTATTTTGATTTATATGTATAAGTATATGTGCGTACTTGTGTGTGTATGTGTGTATATGTGTATATATGTAGGAGTGTATATATGTATATGTATGCGTATGTATGTATATATACATATGTATGCGTATATATATATATATATATATATATATATGTATGCGTATATGGATGTATGTATATATAGGTAGATGTTTATGTACATGTGTTATATTGTGTGTGTATGTTTTGGTATGTATGTATTCGTATATATCTGTATATGAGAGTATATGTATGCATGTATGTATGTATAGTTAGACGGATAGATATAGGGATACATTATTTGTTTGTTTAGATGGCTGGATGTAATTGTATGGAGATATAGGGTTTTATGTATATATGTTTATGTGCACGTATGTGTATGTCCGTATGTCCATATTACGTGTACGTGTGTGTGTGTGTGTGTGTGTGCGTGTGTATGTATGTGTGTATGTGTATGTGTGTGTACTGGTTCCATGTAGCTTGGGAAATATGTGTGTATATGTGTGTGTGTACTGACTACTTGTGGTGGAATAGTGTGTATGTGCGTATGTGTGTGTATGCGTGTATAAGTACAAATAAGTTTACGAATTCCTTGTAGTAAGGAAATATACGCACGCATATATACACGCATGCTGACAGGAACACGCCAAAATAGAAACAGATCCAAGAGCACATAGAGGTCACTAAAACATTAAAAGATTAAATGCCGATAACTACTCGCTGGACAAACCTTAATTGTTTTATGACCTTTCACGCAGAACTCTTCATTGACAATTCTAGAAAGAAAATTCGGATTGCCAACACACAAACAACAGAATGTCTCATATCGAGAATATTCCACATTGAACATGAAGAAAAATTAATTATTTTTAATAATATGTAAAATCTCCACTTTCACCTGAAGACGGTTGCGAGACCAGACCAGAAACACGTGTCGTGAAATTATGTAAAACAAAGTATAATATTTTTTCTCAATAAATCCACATTACAACCAAAAAACGTTTGCTTCTTTTTTAATATATATATTTATATATATATATATATATATATATATATATATATATATATATTTATGCATATATATATAAATATATATATGTGTATGTGTACATGGGTATATGTGTGTTTATGTGTGTACACGCTTCTATGTATGTATGTACGTGTATATGTTATTGTGTGTGTGTATACGCATGTGTTTTTGAATATTAGAATTATAGGTCCTTGCTAGATTAGATAATAGTTATATTTTTTTTAATGTGTTTATATTTGATTTGTAACCTGTAGTCGATATTAATTTTGTCAAATGTTCTTAATTACACAGCAACCCTTTTAATAAATGTCCTTCAGTTTTAGTTTCCCCCGTCCCATCTCTCATCCCACCCATTTTTCTTTTCTTTTCCTCTCCCTCCCTCTTCTTCTGATCTTTAAGATTTGATCGTCTATTGTGTGTGTAGTCACCGAAAAATGTATCCTATCCGGTTACATTTTTAATGTATTAGACATTCAACAACATTCATATTTCTCTCACTTAAACCGTCTTTGACTCCCCTCTCTAAAACTTCTCTCTGTTAAATTTTAATCCCCTATCTTCTCTCGTCTGTTTATCCTCTCTATAGCTCGAACATTTCTCCCATACTGTCATACTTACAATCTTTCTAAATTTCATTTTTTATTTCCGGAGTTGTTTTTTTTTTCTGTTTTCTTTTTGAATTTGTAGGTCTGATGATCATATTTACGATTCCAATGGAATAAATTATGACCATGGAATATTAGCCTTTTTATTATATCCTTACTCTGTCCTGGAAATTGAGTTCTACCTGCATTCTATACTCTTGTAATTTTTTTTTTATACAAAATATATATATATGTGTAATAGACAAGTTTTGTCGATTTATTTTATGTAAATTATTTTCTTAACGTCTGATAATCTTAATAACATTATCATTAAACGAAGAAAGAAAGTCTTAATATTGATTCATATTTTGTAATGCAATCTAAGCTTTCGGCTTACATAAGCCATCATCAAAGATGTCAATTAAAACATATTAAGCAATATACGGGCATGACAATGATGATAGTCTTTTATTGTTTACATAGATGATTTCTAAGCAACGATAAACACGTGCATATAAGATGCTAGAAGCGAAAATCGCACCGCATCTCATGACGTGTCACATGACCACGCGAGAGTGAATTGGAGAAGTATGAAGTATGGGAAGCCGTTGGTATAAACCAATGACTTCTCTTACCAATTATAGACATTTAAGGATATTTGTAGAGATTCCATAGTTGATTTTGTTTAGGTTAGATCTCAGCTGTTTGATGTATATTGCTTCAAGGACTTTTAGTTTTTGTCTATTGTTTTCATGTTGAAGTATAATTGTGTTTTCGACAAGTATTTTACGGAATTGTGTGTGCGGCCACGCATGTTGTTTTAAATGCCTAAAAATGTTAAACAATCATATATATCCACCATTATTTCTTATGCTATATAGGTTATTTTTTTGTGAAGACACGTGTTTGAAGTCTTAACACATATTTTTTTAAAATAAATTCTTTCAATGAATCAGTGAAACTAATAAGCCACCTAATTTGTGGAGGGACACTTTGGTTAAAGAAGTGTTTCGCTGATGGAAAATGAATGCAGGTTCGATTTCTCTCGGAGGCACAATTTTTCTTTATCAGGATGTATAGGCCGGTTGTTATTAATTTCACTGTTTAATAAAATGAAAGCAGGAACAGCAATTTAAACACGCGTAACAACTAAAAATAACGTTTATAACAATAAGAAATAATGTTGGATATAAAAAATTATTTCCCAAATGTTACTTTAGCTTTTATAATGGAATTTATTTTTTCTCTTTTCCAATGCAGATAATTATTCAATAGAAGTCATTATCCATTATTATAGATATGTTCTTATTACTTTATCATAAGATAAATCTGTATTCAAAAAAAAGTCTTCTGGGAAGCATGACACGGAGCTGTAAGTATATCTTAAATCAAAATAACAGAAAAGGTAACAAATTCAATACCTGAAATATTGAAGGAAGTTATAGACTATAAGAAGGAAATATCAAATGCAAAATAATTCGTATTTACACAGGATATTTTGATAAGAAAATACGCGTTTCAGCGACATTATATTCATTATTTCTAAATATAAGGTTATAATGTACATAGGTTTTTTTAATAATAAAATATGACTTATAACAAATCCATTAAACTTATATACATATTTACAGGTATTTTTAATATGAAATATTAAACCGATAACTACAATGAGAGAGTTCGGTGTTTTTATACAGAGCAATATATATATATATATATATATATATATATATATATATATATATATATATATATATATATATATATATATATCTATCTATCTATTTATATATATATATATATATA
>CAHIKZ030002201.1:1067500-1137500 GCA_903632075.3 Acanthosepion pharaonis
GCCACGCAAGATCATGTGCTGTATCTGGTTGACCAATCGACAAGTGTTGCACTACATGCTGCTACCAACTTGCCGACCATACCTAGGGATCTCTACTCGCAGTCGTTTGATCATATGCAGCAGCATTTATCCAGCAATTAGTTAAACGTAACGATGTACTGTTCCTCTATGACAATGCCACGTGTGACGTGGCGTAGGTGGCTAGAGATACCTTATTTCATCAGGGCTGGGAAAATGCCATACATATTATTCCCCGGACATGGCGACAACCGATTACCACTTCTTCCATTCCCTGGACAACCACCTAGGAATTCCTTCACAAATGAGACAAAACACTGCAAGGCTGGAGGTACGATGGCAAAATGTTTCTATATGCTGATATGCGTTACTTTGAGGACTAATGTTATGTCAAATTTGCTGTATACTATTCTTTTTCTAATAAATTAAAAAACAAAATGTCAAGGACATTTTTGCATAGCATGTAAAAAGAGGGAAAGAAAGCTTGATGGAGAGATGAAAAGAGAGAAAAAATATATATATAATTGATAAAGGCTGATACATAAATTCAGTGGAAGGATTTTATCAATGTAGGGATAGATATAGACCTATACACTGATTTAACTCATATTAAGTAATCAAAAACCATATATACATATATTTTCCTTAAATGAATTTTTAACCCTACATTACTGGTTTACGGACATATCATGTTGAAACAACAGTTCTCGTCCCTTCACCCAAGTTAAGCAACTGTGTAACCAGTCTGTACCTAGATGGTAACCGTTTATAAATAATTGTTAAAGTTTAGATAAGCGGATGTTGTAATGTATACATACTGGGAATAATAAATCAGAGAGCCCAGTTCGAATTTCAGTAAGAGTCTTTATATCTACTTCCGTGCAAATATCATTGTAAATCGTATGAATGCACTTAAACCCTTCCCGAGTATGGGTTAAATTTCCGCACATTCATAACTCTCTTTCCTCACAAGAATTGCCTATCCTCACACCCAGAATCCTCTGTCCTCGCTTACAGGGATCTTCCTTCCGCACGTCCATAATACTCTTTCCTCACAGTGTTGCTGTTTTCTCACATCCAGAGTTCGTTTTTTTATCATTTAGAGATCGCTTTTCGATTATTTTTTTTTTACATTTTCATCCTCATCATTAAGTTAACGCTGATTTTTTTTTTCTCCAAAAGAGTAATATTCAAAGATTTCTCCAATATTTAAGAAACTCAGATTAAGTTTTCTGAAGCCCACATAAATGAGCAGCCATTATTCATCCGATTATTTTGTTTAACAACGTCTACTGTAACACAGGATTTATTTAACATTAGGAGTAAAAAATTAAGATAAATAATTTTATTGATTAAAAAACACAAATATACACGTTTACAATCACAATTTTCTAATAACCATATATTGTAAAATCTAATAGAAAACACATTTCCAGAATTATTCGAGAACCCTGGAATTAAATAATGTTCTTTAATTTAATTCCTCAAATGCTATTGTTTACTTGTACCTTCTTTAGCAACTGGGATTTCATTTCGTGATTTTTTTTGTATTTTTTTTCATACCATGTGTTATATTCTTTTTGTTGTTATTGTCGCTCTGCACCCATCCCTCTTTCTTTCTTTCTTTTTCTCTCTATTTCTTTCCCTGCAGGGAAGCAGTTAATCGGCAGGAAATGTTCCCTTGCAACGAAGATATCATTTGCACCTGAATAAATAATATAAATCCGGAATTAATCTTTTAATATGGGTCCAGGGGAAGGGTACCTGCAACACATTTCGTGAGAATTGTTAAGAGGTACGGACTCTAGTCATGATAATATGTACACTAGTAACAGAATAGTCAGAATTTAAGAGAATGATTAAATGTATTTGTAGAAAATTACTAACAATGACTGAGGCGAGTACGAGTCTCTAATTACGAATATCTTAATGAGCGTAAAATTCATTAGCAAATTCTTTTGAAGAAAGCGCGTTAAAATTCGCTGTAGGGTGTGAAATCAACACGAAAACGTGGATGAAACATTGGGTAAAGATAAGACGTTGCTCCATTATTCAAAGATGAGAAAGTAAACTTTCACTGGCTATTTATCTAGGTCCAAAAAAAAGGCAGCAACATTCAGTGAAATATAGATAAGAATCTCGAGAAGGTGACTGAATTACAGAAAAAAAAATAAATAAATATTATTCAAAAGAAGCTACAAAGATGGGGCACAGTTTTTCAAACTCGTTTTTTCCTAATACAGTAGCACTAATGTTATTTTCTTTGGAAATTTAAATCCATCTGATACACAGGTCCAAACTAATATTAATAATGAATTGCGAGAAAATCTTACCAATGTTTTACTCATAGTGGCGTAACAACGTAATTTTTTTTTTCATATGTTTTTGTAGCATACTCTAATCGGAGTTACTTCTTATTTTTATTTACGTTATATGCTCTGATTTGAGGGACATTGAGGGCTTTGTATCCATAAGCACTGTTTTAATTTTTGCGTTACGTCTATTTGCTGAGGTTATTCTGTTTCTAATGCACGCTTTTGATTTTTTGGGTGTTTGGGTTTTGTGAAGCTCTGCGTTTTAAGCACAGGCAGAAATTAAAAGCAAACGATTTTATTATATCAACATTTATAACATCCTGTTAACATAGTATAGCAGTCAAGTTATTATGCGTTTTAGTCTTTGTAACACAAGCCCAAGCTTTCTTCAGTTGTTTTTCTCCCTAATGTGTAACCATTTTGGAATTTCGAACCGAAGCTCTGATACAACCGTGGATAGAATAATCATTTCGGGTTGAGGATACTAGACTGAGGATTACGTAGACATGTACCTAAAGAAGACCGGAGGTATAAAGTTTGAAAGGGTGTTAGATAACAATTAAGACAGGCATACTTATAATATATCAAATATGATATTATGTGTTAAGCATTCGTTAAGAAGAGTTGCAGACAACAGAAAAAAACATTTAAAAATCAGATGACGAAATGTTAAATTCTGTATTATAGTTATAGAGATAGCTTTTAATGTTTACTACATATTTTATATCATTTACCGCTAGAAATTGTGAACATATTCGTTGTCTGCAGCTATAACGTACTTATCTTCCAATTTTTATTTTGTGCCCATAATAGCATAATACGAATATTACTCATGAATAAGTCGGCTTTCTACTTTCTTCATTAAAATATGCTATTCTAATCTCAATTCATACACGTGTGTATACGCCATTTCACAAGTAACTCAGAAAAGATAATTTGAATGCCACCAATTTAATTTCATTAAGTCAATCATTTTGTTCTGAACCAAAGTTAAGATTAAGATTTGGTTGGAAGTAAACAGCTGGTTAATTGTGTTACAAAATTCAATTATGTAGTCTTGTTTGTTCTGTTTTACGACATATCAACCTCAGTGGGTTATTTAATGCCGACAAGATTTTTATTGCTCCAAATTTTTTTTTCCAAATATGTATTGCTGGTAATATTTATCTTTTTTTCAAAAATATACTGCTGGTAATAATTTTTCAAAAAATGTATTGCTGGTATTAAAAACTATTTTTATGATTTCATAGTGTTTTGACCCCCATTGGGGGGGGAGTCAGTTATTTGCCTATAGATGGGACCATGACAGGTGCTAAAACCTCAGTTCAGGATTGATCTGGCAACACCAGCAATTAAGAGGTGGTTCCATGCTCCTCAAATCCTCCTGATTAAACGCCTGGCTGTCAGATGTAGTTTATCGTCTTACACAGGTCACATCAGTTATGTAATTATTTATTCTATTTTTAGCAACAGGTACCAAAAGTTCAAAGTTATATTTAACGGTGAAATTAAACTGAATAACCAGCCATATATTGCTGGTTATCCTAGAAGATGAACGGTCATATACAAGGTGCGATTGATAAATTGTATAATTTATGCAAAAATGAAATAACTAACGCTGACAACTCGTTTTAACAGATATATTTACCAAAATTACACCAAAAATTTTGAAATGCGAAAGAGTACATTTCTTCAGTAAAAACGTAATTGGCTTTAAACAGATCTCCTGACGAGTTAGAAATCATCTTCATCTTTTTGAACGTTCTCCTTGATTAAGTTGGTGAATGCTGTCATAATCCTTGCCCTCGGTTCATCTTTACTGTTACAAGGAGTTTTGTTGTTCTCTCGCTCAACTGTGCCCTACACATAATCATCAGGAGTTTTTCAGTCTGTGGAGTTCGGTGGCCAGATGTTTCGGATGTAAGAGATTATGTGGTCGCTGAAATTGTTTAATAGCCATGACCAGGGTCCCCTGCTTGTGTGACAGGGTGAAGAGTTCTGTTGCTAGATATAACGTCTTCCAGCAGCCTACATCTTGTTTCATGACATCGGTACCCACCCCAAGGCATCTGATGAAGGTTACCGAGTTGAATTTGAGTCCCTGTGGGAAGATGAATGGAGGCATATCGTTTGCATCAGTAGTGATCACTCTAAACACCATCGTAATCACCATTAGGCTCAACCTTCTCATTCCTAATCCGCTACAATGTCCTCAGATTGACACTAAAATACTCTGAAATATTTATATTAGAGCTTTCACCATGAATACAAAGCTGTACAGCATGCGGTTTCCAAATTTCTGGCGGAGAGAATTGCATCATGGTGCCATTTTTGTCACAGACAGTGCCCAAGTGACCCTACTATATGTGCAGTCGACCAAATCTAAAAGTAACAACGCGCATGTGTGAAGTTAGAAATATGAAATCGCACCCTGTATGTCTCGTTCTACACTCAGATGGAGGCGGGAAAATATGCAAAATTTCAAGTATAATCGAAAGAATATGACATGCTGTGATTAACTGTTATAACTGAGAAGACATTAGTTCCTTTTTGAAAAGCTGGGTTTTAATTTTATAAAATAAACGGGGAAGGAAACAAAAAGGAAATAAAAATAATGAAGGAAATCAAAGGAAAAGTGAGATGAAAGGGTAAATGAAAATATGAAAGTAAAAAAGAATAAAACAATGAAAGAATAACCATAAAAGGAACGAAACGCGTAAAAGAATAAAAAGAACGAATAAAAATCAAAGAAAACTGAAAAAAATGTAAAAGTAAAAAAAAATGTAAAGAATGAGTGAAAAGCAAAGAAAATGAAAAGAAAAATAAATTAAAATAAGAAAACAGCAAATTAAAAAAACATTCAATAGATTTAAAATGAGTAAGAAAAAATATGAAAATAAAAAATATCATAGGACAGAAGGAATAAAAGAATATAAAACAATGAAAATATGACAAACTTGTAAAATCCTGGCCTTCACTTAATTCATTTTATTTTTAGTTCATGTTCTTCAATTTCTTAATTTACTTTATAAATTAGTTTATTTTATTTATTTTATATATTTTCTACGGTTCTAAAACATGGTTAAATTGATATTATTAGTTTTAATTTGTCGGTATTACTTGTTTAGTATTTTGTAGTCATAATGTAGTTATAGGTAGCAAAATAGGAAATTCCTTCCAATGTCAGTAGATGAAAATGAGTATTTATATATATATATATATATATATATATATATATATATATATATATATATATATATATATATACTTTTGAAATTGTAATTATAGCTCTTTTTCTCAGCGGGTGCGCAAGTTTTGAATTGTTGAAAGCTCTCGGCATTTTGACTCCATTTATTTATTTATTTAGAGTTTTTAAAATTTGAGCTTTTGGTTACAGATATTCAATCATTACTATTATAAAGAAAAATTAAAGACTAGATTAGAAAAAGACGAAATAAAATAAATATCAAAACAAGATGAAAGTAAAAGCAAAGAAAAAGTAGTACATGAAATATTAAACCAAAATTTTACTTACCCTGGCACAAGTTTGCGTGAAGATTTAAAACGTATAAATCTTTGTTGCTAGCTTTGAAAATCAGCATTCCATATTCTGTTCTTTTATTTATTTGAACTTATGATGAGTGTAACAATTTCATCGTTTTTCACCAGCATTCATGCTTTGCACGATAGTAGAAACAAATTATCGAGTCGCACTTTGATGCAAATGCAAGTCAGATGTGCACTTTATTACATTTGTGTCTTTGTCTTGGCATCTATATTTCTGGCACATGTGCACATGTGCGCAAATAAATGCACCCGATTTCAAATTAAATCGCTACCTTGAATCACCAACGCTACATTACTGCTTACTCAAGCGCAGTCACAGCAACACATGCATAAATTATGTACGTAATAAGGAGAATTGCATACAGGCTTTCGGTTGGCAAATGCTGATATCGTAAAAGGTATAGTCTGTCTAACGATGAAAGAAAAAACTATAGGGCATTGATTAATGCAATATTGAAATGTTATTTCAATCAGTTATTGTTCTAAGGTTTTTGATAATATACCTATTTATTTTGGCTTTGGCTTGGATTTGTTTTTGTAAGCATTTCACTCCATGAAAGGCGGAAGTGTCACTAGCATGCAATGAGTTACATAGAATGAGAGCAAGATTAGAGAGCGTTGTTTGAGGAAAGGACATAGAGAAGGACAGGGATCGGGATCAAGGTATCAGAAGATATCGATTAACATTAAATTTGAATATTTGAAGATCACAGCTAAACAAACAAGTAGAAGAAAGAGAGTTCCACTGTCGGGAAGTGCGAGAGAAGCTGTTGGAGTAGAAGAGGCTGTTACATTTAACTGTTTTGACATTGTGAAAGTGTGACCGTGATGCCAAAATAGTAGCACACTTAAATTCATGCAGTTGGGTGTTTCCAAGATTATTGATCAAGGTAGCGAAAGAAATAATTGTCTTGGTTCGAACGCTCGAGATAATTTAGGATATATCATTTTGAAATGTTTTTTTTTTTTCTACTGAGACGTTTAATAGTGATTTCGTATAATTAGAAGGTGATGATGGAAATAACGATTCGTGATTCTGTTCGAGATCAGTTGACGAAATATTTCTAAAGAAATAATGGTATAATTGCAAAATCGTAATTAAAAGATTACTAAATGCGACACCTACCAGATTAATCAACAAACAAAATGACTTCGTTTAATGAGATAAGCGTTAATCTGCTACATCGAATAATGATATCATATCAACACAACGAAACTTGAAACAAGATTATATATTTCGTACAGTGCTTCGACCAAAATAATAATCCAAATAATGTATAGAATAAGATTCATTAAGTGCTCGACCTTTTTATTGTAAATCATATTCATTTTATTAACATTTAGTCGCATGTCATCCTATATTGATAACATGGCATTTCAATTTACGAAGTGTCTTCGAATATTGGTGATGTTTTAGGGTCGTTTTAATTGGTTTTCAAATATTGGAGATATTCTATGTGTATTTTTTATCTAAAGCAATTATTATAGGTTCCAGTGAGGATTTGTATGAATGCGTATATCATTTGGATTCTCTTAACTATGGCTTGAATGCTTCATAAATGCATAATAGGTATAAAAACAAAACTCAAGTAAACAAAATAATGATTCAACTACAACACAAACAAACAAACACACACTCACACACACACACACACACACGCATATATATATATATATATATATATATATATATATATATATATATATATATATATATATAAAGAAAAGGAAAATGAGATAGAGTGAAAAGAGAAAAAGAAAAAGGTTTTAATATTGAAAGGAGAAAGAAGGAAAATGAGGGAAAAACAGAGATTTCAATATAAATTTTTTTAGGTGGAAGAGAAAGTGTGATAGACATGTGGAGGTGAAAGGGAAAGAGAGTAATAGATGTAAAGAAAGGAGTTAATCCAGTTGTCAGGGTGACCCTGAAATTTTTTTTCGAGGACTTGACAAGTTGAAAAATAGAAAAGTTAAGAAATAAAAAGAATAAAAAATCTTTTTTTCATTTTATGATAAATTTTTCCCAATATTATAGTGATATATAAAATAAAATATATATTGTTATTCTCATATATATATATATATATATATATATATATATATATATATATATATATATATATATATATATATATATATGAATCTCAAATGAAATAATAAAAAAAAAACGAAAGAATATTAATCTACAACCCAGTGTGACTAACGATTTTAATTTTTATATTTTTCATTGTTCAATATATATATATATATATATATATATATATATATATATATATATATATATATATATATATTGGCAGTATGTCGTTATTTAGCCATGTGTTATTGAAAGCTACGGAACTCCTCCGTTTAATAATCCTTTTTCGATTTTTTCTTGCATTCTCGCAATGTTCTTTGTATTAGGGTATAAGTTGTAGAACAAAAGACCCCATAACTTGATGTGTTGCCAAGCGCTTTCGCTTGTCGTCATGGTGTATGCTTTTGGTTTTTTAAGTAGGGTCCTTTTTATTTTTATAAATAATATTTTTGGGTATTCAGGCAGTGTTGTTGGATTAGTTCCTTAGCATTTGGGAGAGGGTTGTTTCTTATCCTTCGGAAGATTACTTATTAAAAATCCTTAAGTTGTTTCTGAGAGTATTAAATCACCTCAGTCATATCATTAGAGCCAACAAGAAATTAGTTTTCATGAAGTAACAGAAATAATAAGCGATTATCAACCCGGTTATATCTACAGAAAAATAAAAGCATAAACCAGGAACCCACCTCTGAGCCATCATATCACTGATTCCTACTCATCTATACCATATAGCCTATAGTATTAATATATACCTAATAAATACAGCAGCAAATCGACTAACGATTTCATACAAATCTTAAACTCCACTACCCTTAATAACTGTATAACGGCATCCGTTGACGGTGAAAACATTTTCACTAACATCCCTGTCCACAAAATCATCAAAATAATTACTAAAAATTTCTATAGTCATCATTTTTTTCTTTCTCCTGCCATAAAACATACAATCCTAGAAAAAACTATTACTAATATGCACCATACAAGTTACCATCTATGTCCCACTAGGAAAAATATATGCCCAAATCAACGACGTATCTATGGCTTCTCCTCTAAATCTTACGTTTGTCGAATTCTTAATGTCTCACATCGAAAACACCATATGTAATAACCATATAGACAAACCTACCATTTACACTATTTACCCTAGATACAACGTCATAAAAAAAAAACACTTATTACTTCATAAAAAAACACTTAAAACAATTAATAGACTTAAACAAATCTTTGAGGAAAAAAATAATTTTAAAATTCTCAGTCGAATTAAATATCAACAACAAAATACCCTTTCTCGATGTACTCATGGTCTCCAACGACAAAGATACATTTAATACATCAATATTTAAAAAGCCAACAAATAAATCTCCTGCCTGCTTAAATACCATAGTGAATGTCCAGATACATACAAAATCGCCCTAATCAAAAACTTAATCAGTAGAGCATTTTGTATCTCTTCATCGAGAAGACTATTTCACAAAGTATTTACCAATATAAATCAAAAACTTATAAACAACAATTCCCCTAATAAATTAGTCTACCAAAATATAAATAACTAGATTTAAAAAAAAAGAAGAACAAAGAAAAAAAGACAGACAATAATAACCCTATTAACCTTTTCTATAGTGATCAAATGCACAGCAACTGTAAACTTGATGAACAGGCAATAACTAACACCGTCAAGAGATACACCAAACCAGTCCAACAACACAAGTAAATAAAATTAATAATATACTACACCAAATTTAAAACCTCAAAACTAATTGTCTGAAATAATGCTACTGCTCCCAAACCGTACCTCACAGAAATCAATGAAATGTACAGGTTTACATACCCGTTTCGGGAGTGTTTCTTGTATAATACCTCGAGCACATATATCGGACACACGACCACAACTCTCTCATGTCGTCTTACATATCATCCTAATGACACCAGTGCCATAAAAAATAACATTATATCAACAGTAACAGATTCAAATCCTCCGGAATAAGAACAAATCCTAATCATCAATACCAAAATCTTCAAAAAGAATTAAAAAAGCGCTTACAAATTATCGAAGCTTTCACAATTAAACTTCCCCACCCCCCAAAAAAACAAGGTAAATAATATAGGATTTTAATATTGGCAGGGACATCTTAAATATATTTAATAACAAATCCTCCAAATCATAAATACCAGACCCTCCTAATTGCGAATGATCTAATCCAACAACACGACCTGAATGCCCAAAAATATTATCTATAAAAATGAAAAGCAAACAAAAGCATACACTCATGAGGACTGTTGTCGACAACCGAAAGCGCTCGTTTCTTTTTACAACAACTTACATCTAAATACTAGAGAAAATCGAAAGTAATATTGTTAAACGGAAGTTTCGCAATCTTCAATAACACATACCTCATATATATATACTTCAGAAAGTAGTTTTAACGGAATTAAAGTAACTGACCCCACATGACCTATACTGAATAAGTAAATATTCGTTAATATGTCGACATATTAACGAATAATAACAAAGATTTACTTCATTATTTTAATAATAATATAACATACTACTTCAAATGCAGCATAAAATATAATTAGTAATACAGATTAATAAATATATATAAAACTTAATTAATATTATAACAAAACACTTGAATACAAATAATATATAAAACTATTCTAATTTCGAAGGAAAATTTACAACCGGTAGAAAAATTCTACACTATAAAAATATTATGAGGAGTGTAAATATATGGCATAAACAAAACCAAAACTCCATGAACGTGTACATGGAAAATAACGTAAAATTAATGATCGTGTGTACGAAACGGATTAAGAAAGACGCGGAAAAAACGGAAAAAAACGGAAAAAAATTGGAAATATACCTATTTAAATACAGAACCGCTGAAGAATGTTTGACACCAGGAAACGTCGGAGTCAGCGATACAATAACTTACAAAGTACTTTATATTTACAGTTAACTAAATTTTAATATCATTAATACTTCACTTTTAATAGTAATGTAATATTTTTTTATATTGAACACTATACGTAAAAATTCGTTCTTTAATTTATTATGTATAAACGTAATATTTGATGGCTGCACATTGTCGTGTAGCTATGTTTCTTTATTAAACAGTATTTTTATCCATCTATCCGTCTGAATATTCGAGAGATATTGGCAGAAAAATATGCGTCCTCCGGTAGGATTCGAAACTGCATCCCCTATAACCTGACGATTGCGTGAAAGCAATAAAACATATAATAGTGGTCGAAGTTTGTACACCTGATAGGTGATTCCACATTTAGAAAAAATTGCCCTTTTATATGGTGTTCAGCACATTTCTTTCCGTTGTGCAGTCACAGCAGACTTTCTTTAAAACCTGCTTATATCTAATAATAATAATATCGATTTATGCATACATACATGTATATGTATCTCTCTCTCTCTCTCTCTCTCTATCTCTCTATATATATATATATATATATATATATATATATATATATATATATATATATATATATATATATATATATAAAAACTATAAACAATTTAACTTATGTAACCGATGCATAAACAATACATACACACGCACACTCACGTACCCAACACACACACACACACACACACACACATATATATATATATATATATAAATATATATATATATATATATATATATATATATATATATATATATATATATATATATATATATATTCCATGGAATATTAGTGTTTAAGCCTTTTTATTATATCCTTACTTTGTCCTGGACATTGAGTTCTACCTGCATTCTATCCTCTCGGAATTTTATTCAAAAATATACATGTGTGTATACACCTATGTATATATGTTTATATATTTTGCATATGTATGTGTATATTTACCACTAATATTAGCTATCTATCTATCTATCTATCTATCAATCTCTCTCTTTCTCTCTCTCTCTCTCTCTCTCTCTCTCTATATATATATATATATATATATATATATATATATATATATATATATATGATATTGCTTAAGTCGTATATATTAAAACAATATTACTTTTTGGCATATTTGTTGTGCAGGTTATGTTCACACTCCCAAATATTTCCCGCAAATCTCAGCCTGCAACGCAAAAATATTTGCTATTTTCTGGACTGGCAAATTCCACTGCTGGAGAGCACTAAATGTGCATAGAACTCAGAAATTGATATGCATTGTGATCATGTTAGCTACTGCGCTACGGACAGGTGTCTAGGGACCAGTTCATATAAGTCAGATTACGTGTGCGAGGCACAAAATGTCCGCTAGATTGGAAATATGCTTATATATCTTCACCAGACGGCAGGAATCAAGAAAACGTGAGGTCGGTGGGTCAGAGGTTTGGGTTAGTGATGGAGAGAGACGTTGGGGAAAGACTTTTTGTGGGGAAAGATATAGAAAGGACGAGAGGAAAGAGAAGGTGAATGTCCAAAACAAATGTTGAGGTTGGAAAGATGGAAGAAGGGAATCAATGAACCAAGGGAAAACTAACGGATGATTACGTCATTGGTCTCGTCGTTGTAGAATCTCTATTTCTCAGATTGGATAATTGCTCCGACATATCTATTTCGAAAAATGTCTTCAGCGATTTCTGTCAAAAAACATATCCCTACCATATCCCTACCTTTGCTGACAGTCTCTGAGGCAAAAATCGGCAAACTCTAATAAATGCGCTGTGACAAGAAGACCTGTATAGAAATATACCTATACACGCCTGTGTGCATTTATGTATTCGTACGAGTAGTGTGTGCAGTTGTATCGAATAAAGTTTTGAATGTGTACATGTTTTCCATTGGATTCTTTTTGCGAGAAAGCAAAGGCAACTCTTTCTATTTATGTAATTCTGCCTTGTGAGAATATAACTTGAAACGATAATATACCACAGGTTATGAAATATATTTTATTACAAAACATTAAATATTTATTATCACAGCGCATTAGATATGTATTATTAAGTTTAATATATATTATCTGAAATATTCATATTAAGTTTAATTTAGTTTGACAAAAGCCCACAAATATTTGGAATCGACTTAAGATTATACTAGGTAATGTTTTTATGATACTTCTCAATATCTGATTAATATATACTCGGCAAGATGTAGAATGAGAGATTGACTAAATCTGCAATATATGGTTAGAAGGGAAATCACAACAGAAATAATGAAAGGGGAGAAATTATTCTACGGTGATAAGCTAAAACATCGGGATGTTTTGAGGAACGTGGAACTACATCTAAGTGCTGATGTTCACTGATCCATTCTGAGTCGAGGTGGTAACACCTGTTATCGTCGCCGCTTTTGCCAAATATTTAGTACCAGTAACAAATTTTCATAGGAAATGAAATTGCCAGCAAAATATTACCGGCAATAAATTTTCATAAAAGAAATAACTAACGCTCGCAAGGAAATAAAATTTAATTTAAAATTTAAATAACCTATGAAGAATTGGCGCGTTATCAAACAAATTAAAATCTTATAATAAGTTAATGGTTTACTGTAGATGAAACATATAATTTATATGTGCGTCCTGGGTAAGAAGATAATGTACGTCCAAAAGCAAGGCCTCTGATAAAACGTTTTTGAAAAAAATAATGTTGCCAGCTGTAAGTTTTTGGAATAAAAATTACCTGTTATACGTTTTTGAAAAAAATGTTATTACCAGCTGTACGTTTTTGAAAAAATAATATTACAAGCTCTACAATTTTGGGAAAAATATATTAACAGAAATTAATTTTTGAGAAAACAAAAATATTACAAGGAAAAAAAAGTTGTCGTCATTAAATGACCCATTGAGGTTGATATGTCGGAAAAGAAAACAAATCAAACTAATTTATATGATAGAATATTAAATAGAAATTATATATAGCAGTCAGCTGCAATTATGGAGCGCCCTGTAAGGAACCTACTGGTTAATCAATCATAATTGATCTTGTTCACACTGTCAAAGTCCCCTCTCTTTCAATCGTTATCTCTCTCTTTCTCTGTCTTTCTCCCTCTCTCTCTCTCTCTCTCTCTATATATATATATATATATATATATATATATATATATATATACATGTTTCATTAAATAATATAGACAAGTGTTGTCTATTTTTAATGTAAATGTAAATATATATATATATATATATATATATATATATATATATATATATATATATATATATTATAATTTCAGGACATAAAATTGTTTTGGCATGAAACCACGAATTGTGCAATTAATGTAAGTTATTATGTAAATATATATATATATATATATATATATATATATATATATATATATATATATATATATATATATATATCTGTGTATGTGTGCACGCGTATATATGTAATAGTGGATACTGAGTTCAACTACAAGAGGCGACAGTCAGTTTCATGCAAATGCAATCGTCAGGCCATGTGGCTTATCTTTTTATATCACTTGTTATATACGTTGCATTGTAGGTAGTCTGTTGTATGCTTCTAACAGTTATTAGTTACTTATTTCTTTGGATTAATTTATTTTAATGGTTTCTTTTTTTATTTTATTCTGTTTATTTATTTTAATTTATTGTTATTAGTTTTCAGTTTTTATTTTTTAGATAGCGTACTAAAAATTTGTCGTCGTATCTGCATTTATAGATGAGTTCCGACCGTTTATTTAGTACTTTGTTTTGGCCTGGGAAGTTAATTTTGTTTTTGTTTTAATCTTCAGAGCTTTTGGTCTGACTGTTGTAGACTCATGTTCTTTTCACTATTTTCCATGATATTTTTGGTGCGATTTGTTTATGTTTATAATCCCCCAGTTATATTTAGAAGGCATCGTGCTCTTTGCGTATTTAAATGATGTTTTGTGTGCGTAGTCTCTTTGTTTCTAGTGTCCTTCAGTTGTTCGTATTTAACCAGGACCACCAAATAAATATATATATATATATATATATATATATATATATATATATATATATATATATATATATATATATGCACACGTATAACGTTGAGCAAAAAAACAACCAACATGGCCAGACGATTACATTTAGCATGAAACATACTGTCGCCTCTGGGTGTTGACTTCAATGTCCACTTTTTATATTTACATACGTTTTATCCCTGATTTTGAGCACTGTAGCCCATAAATATAGCATAGCTTAAACTATATTTTCTCTCTCTCATATACATATATATATATATATATATATATATATATATATATATATATATATATATATATATATATATAATTAGAAGGAGCTCCACGTGTGCTTCTTATAATATGTATAATAGATAGGTCAGTTAATAGAACAAGGAGAAACGAAAGAATATCAATATAATCAATACGATAAACATTTAATATATATTGATTATTGACAATATGACAAAAATGAAGCAGGGAAACCGGTCTTAATTTCAGAAGTTTCGAACACACCTGTGTCCTTCATCAACGCAGCACCAAATAGAGAAATGGGAATTATTCACCGGCAAATGTTTTTGTAGATGGTGTATTTTTTGGCTGAAATCGGATTAACAAGATAAATCATGAGTGAAATATAACAAATAAACCAATCAAATACCACACAATACCTGCATTCGGATCCACAATTATTCCTATCACTATTGCTTCGAGAATAACTTAAAAAATAACCGTTATCACCTACCCAATAACCGTTCAGACAATACAATAAACCTCGCCAGTATTAGGTATAAACTTATGTAATGAAAACCCAAAGTGGGTAACACATATCTCTGTAAAATACAAACTATTAACTACTAAAGAAAAATACGAAAAACAGGATTAATAAATACAAACAAAAACGAAATACACCTACAATTTGAAAAAAAAAATATGAAAACCCAGAATTTTCTGGAATATTAACCCAATTTTACGTTGTAATTGACACCAGAAATAACTTCAATATTTTACCTTTTGACACTCAGAGTCGAAAGATAGATGAATAAATGAAAAGGTAAAACGAGAGCATATGAACAGAGAAGTAAATTTTGTAAAGAAGAAATAACCACGATATTTCTATACATGTTCATACATATACGCATATTCTATACATGTGCATACATATACGCATAAGCGCGCGCACGCGCAGACGCACACACAAACAGAAAGATGAATAATCAACATAAAAATCAACCTAAAATTGCATGAATTATTTTTCTTAACTAATTATAAAATTAATTAATATAAGATCATTCGAAAACATTTTCTGATATCTCCTGACGAGTTGGCCGAAAAATTACACAAAGTGTCGTCTACGAGATTCCAAAATAGAGGTACCGAATATAACATCAATCAGCTAAGTGAGAAATTTGTATTCTATCTGTCACCACTTTTCTTGTTTCTGGTGAAAATTTAAATATAAATTTTACTTTGTGATTTCATTAGCCATTATATAATAATATATGTGTTTTGCAATGTTATTCATTATTTTAATATTATTAATACAAAATAGAATATCTTGTATCTTTTATTGAAATAGTAATATCTTATGATAATTTTCCCCAATTTGTGTTAACATATATATATATATATATATATATATATATATATATATATATATATATATATATATATATATATATATATGTATATTTTTAGATATGTATATATTTAGTCTATTCATATTTATCTAACAATCTATCTACTGAAGACTGGACAACTGCTTCGCCTCCAATATCTGCCCCAATGTCTTAAGGTCACTTGTCCGTCCCCTGGAGGATCTTATGACCGTTTACCCCCGCACGGACAGAGCTGACCTACATTTTTAAAATACATTTTTTATCCAATCTTTCTCATCATCTTTCATTGGTGATTAATAAAAGATATTGACAGCCCGTTTGCCTGTCACTAAGGATAGGTGTAACCCCAATACTCACCCAACAGACAAACCAATTTGCCCCAAACCCCACTGAGAATTGGAAACACGAACATGAAGGAGTAAATATGATAGCAGAAACTGAAAAGAAAAGAAAGTAAAAAATAAAAGATAAATATAAGAAAATATCTCCTGTGATGGATTCAGATAAATTGAAAGATGAATATATATATATATATATATATATATATATATATATATATATATATATATATATATATATATATATATATATGTATATTCAAGTGTATCATTGGTAGAAATGGAATAGCATTTGGATAACCAAAACCAATATAGATTAGAGCAAATAATATTTATTCAAAAAAATTATAATATATGCATGGTATATCATCATTACAAAAATGACTATTTTGTTTCAACATTTCTGTACTCTTTTCAAGTGGTGTTGATTGCCAAATAAAGAATTTTAAGTGATTAAAACCAACTAAGACTCCTCATTAAGAGGATACCAAAGGGTGTTTGTTTGGTTTTGAACAATTAAAACTCATTATGTTGCAATCAACACTATCACTTGACTAGGCACCAGAAGTGTTGAAATAAAGTGGTTATTTTTGTAGCGATTTTATAACATATTTATGTTATAACCTGCTTCTGTTATAATTTTTGATTTATGAATATATATATATATATATATATATATATATATATATATATATATATATATATATATATATATATATATATATATATATATATGTGTGTGTGTGTGTGATTATCTAGCTTCAATAAATAAATGTTGTTGTTGGGTTGCTTCTGAGAAATAAGCACTGGAATTATTTATTATTTATATTATTCGGATTATTGTCCTCATCTTTGTCGCCATATTTGTTGCAACGTTTCGGCTGTTTTACGCTCCGCTCTTTTACAGGTAGTTTGAATGTCGAATTGAAACCTTTATTTCGCTCATTGGTGTAGACTGTTCTAGTTCCACGTGCCATGTTTAATGGATGTCAGTTGTTAGTTATCTCCTGTTACTTCCTCTCTCCATGTTTTCCACTCACTGTTCTGATCACTTGATGTTGAAATATTATTGAAGATATTTTAAGAAAATTTATGACAAAATGAAACTGTTTTTCCTAAAACGCGTTTAAATCTTTAACAATTCAAGAAGTAACGAAACTGATGATTGCAGTAATCTGAGTAAACATGTTAACGAAGGAAATACATGTTTGGGTATATAGTTTAGCCGATATCATTTAGGTTGTTTTTCATTTTGTTTATTCTTTTATCATATTTCTTATTAGATATCCCTCATTGGGATGATAAAATATCTATCAAGAAAGGTGAAAAGTTTTAAGAACATTGACTTAAATGAATACTAGAAAGTATTGCTTTTAAATTCATACAGTCTAGATAACATAACGAAAAGTTACCATGAAAATATTGATTAAAAAGTCATAGAGAAGCCACCTTACGGCTGTGGGTAAGTGACTGAAGCAAAGCCGCCAGCTCAGGACCAATGATATTACCGATTCTTCTTTGGATGTTGAGCGGGTCTCATCCTTAAAGTACCGCCACTATTTCATTTTTTCAAGAGCTTTATCGCTGTAGATGTTAAATCTTTCAGATAATAACACACAATTCTTTGCCCTGTCAGATTTAGCAGCTGAAATTAATTCTGGAAAACAACGTCTATTAAAGTACTTTGGAAGTCGAAGTCCTAATTAAATTCCTTCATCCAGGATGCAATTATGGAATGTCTGCGACGCTTGTTAAACCTTAACAGAGACCTAAGAATGAATGTAAGCAAAGATAGTCGGTGAATAATTCATTTCAGAAGTGGCGGAAGATAATTGTATTCTGAAAGAGGAATGCAGTCAATTGAACATCAGTATCCAAAATGTATAGTCAATGTTGTGTTACATTGCAAAATACCGTAATTCCCCATGTATATTACGCATGTTTTTCTAAAAAATAATAAGCAAAATCAGGGGTGCGTATTATACACAGCTACAAAAATATTTTAAAAGAATTGCCGTAAAATAAAATAAGAATTAACATAAAACTAAATTAGAATAATATTATTCGATATTTAAAACAATTTTCTTAAATAAGAGTAGGAAATGCTGGCCGTAATGAAATTGGTGAGGTACAATTTATAGGGTCTTATTACCAAACAAAGGGTGCGTATTATGAGTGGGTAGAAGCGTTTTCCCACATTATCAGCATAATTTTAGGTGTGCGTGTTATGGATGAAGGCGTATTATACATGGGTAATTACTTTGGTCTTATATCTTAAAATGTGTTATTCTAGGACGGTGTTATGTATCGGTAAAATAAATAACAGATATTAATGTCGGAGCGTTCTGGGAATATAAAAATTCATTTACTCTCTTATACATACATGCACACCATCTAAACATACACGATTTAGGGATAGTCACTGATGTAAGAGTCTATACATGGAAATTTGCACACAAAAGTCTGTATGGTATTATGTATAGATGAAATGCATACAAATACTCACACACTGGTAGAATTTACCATATTTTTTCCTGTATGTATGCGTGCTTCGTGCGTGTATCGAATGGCATTATGTTCAAATGTACTGTTAATCTCAGTCATGCTTTTTGAGAAATGATCATGACTGTCATTCTCTAATAATGAGTTTTAACACGGAAAATTAGTCTAATAAGTCACAACTGGAAAGAGCAGATTATGTGAATAGAATGTTGCGAAAAAATAACGTTTATTTTTATAATGCTAACAAAAACAAAGATGTCTGTTATTTTTTTAATTTTATTTTCTGTTAATGTTTTCTTACATGCATGACTGTTCCCCTCACCCATTCGTGAAATTAATTTTAATGTAGATTGTAACAAGAGACGATTATAAAAACTGAAAATGAAATTCTTTACAATTGATGAAATGAAATGCCCGAAAGAAATAAGAAAAAAGAACATAGCAGCGAATAATCTTAATTAGGAAAGAGACAAAAATTAAATTAAATTAAATTATTCGCTTTGACTTAACATTGAGCTCTCAGGATTTCATGGATATACGTATATATATATATACAAACAAGTTTCATTAAAAAAAACAAAATGGTTCTTTGTTTAAATTTTTACCATAAGGAGTGTTGCGCTCGAAATTGTAGATAAACTCGCAGAACTTGATATTTTGTTAGCAACTGATTCAACCTATCTTTCCATTTCATGTCATTCATTGATGATGAAATGTATGAAATAATAAGAACTTTCCAAATAAATCAATACGTATCTCTTTAAAATCAATACGTATCTCGTATATATTTCCTACATTCACTACATATATATATATTTTAAACGTAGTACATTTATTTATTATGATATGATAATAATAATGCTAACTGTCGAATAAAAATAACTGTCCACTTAATAATAAATATTTAACTAATAAATATATCAAGCCATTGTATCAAATAATAGCAACACAGAAGAAAAGACTTACATAGCAGAAACTATATATAAATTAATTAAAAATATTCAATAATATAATTTAATTAATATTAGGTTGGTGCAAAAATAATGTCGATTTTTGACGTTAAGTTGAACGTCACAAAACGACATTATTTTTGCACCAACGTAATAATAAAAATTAACAAATATTGCAATTTAATTAATAATATAAATTAACATAACTTTTATGCTAGCCATGAAAAATAAATTTAATTTTGATGAAATAAAGTTACAACTGGAAGATAAATCAAGAGCTAAAAGGAATTAAAAAACTTAAACAAAAGCAACATTTTTATGAACATGCGAAAGTAAAAGGACGTTACATTGATTAATACGCACGTGTACAAAACAGATTAAGATGCGGATTGAAAAAGACGCGGGAAATAGTAAAAAAAATTGAACAAAAAATTGGAAATACTGTTTAAAACCACAACCCCTAAAGACTGGAAATTTTACCAAGAAATCCGTTGTTGGAATAAAATTTATATTTTCACATAATATATATATATATATATATATATATATATATATATATATATATATATATATATTTTATAATTTTTTTTTTTTATAATAGTTTAATAAGAACATTTTTACATCGCTACACAAAAAAATTCATGTTTCGGAACTTTAATGGTTCCTCATCGTGCGATGGTAGATAACATAATAAAAATGATTTATTCCTGAAATATGAAAGCAAATATTTACCTTGAATGAAAGTTAAAAAAAAAAATTGGGGAGCCTAATATCAGAATTAAAACATATACATGTGGATATGTCTGGATTAACCAATTAAGATCTATGATAAAATAGAAAAATGAAACATAAGGTCAGATGGTGGAGGGAGATGGGTTATATATTCATTTCTCGATACACTGACACTCTAGACATGTCAGCGTCGAACATAATGTAGCGAAATCCAAATTTCAGATTTGAAGTAGACATAGAATAACCTTGAACAAAAAAACGTATTTTTAAGAATGTTTCACAATTTTTTATACTTTGGAAACTTCTTAAAGGGACCGAATAGATAAAGTTCAAAGACGTTTTTGTGGAACTTTAATATACGTCTAAATTATACTGAATGCGCAGTAAATACAGGGAAATATTAAAGTTAAAAATCCAATAAAGACTGAGTGGACCATAGTATACCTTTGAAATAATAGCTATGTGATTGTAATGCATAAAATATTCATGAAGTATTCTTTTAACTATATGTTAATGTAAAGTTTAAACAATGACTACATAAAACTTAATTCATTTCCTTGATTTAGAACATTATTTTTAGGAAAGTTTATAATAGGCAACTTTTCTTGTAACCACAAGTGACATGTGTCATATAAATATTTGTGATTCTCGTTTTTTCTTTTAAATATTTTCCATTTAACCTTAGGATTTTTACTAATTTCTTCTAAATGCCAAAAATATTTAGAAAGGGATGTTTGGTTAGGGTAGACATCTTTGTTGAAAGAAGATATGTGCTGTTACCACCTCAGTTTAAATGGATTTTTTGTATTGTCAATATTAAATTTCTTAACTGTCGGATTTACGCTAGACGAAATGGTACATTAGTAAACAATAGATTCAGTAAGATACCTATTCTATATTTGACATTCCTTAGGATTTCTACAATTACAAATTTTTTTATGATTATTTTGTCTGTTTTGGAACAAAGATTGTTACTTTAAGTGTAGATTTAACATTTTATTATAACGTTTTTTTTTTAAATATTTTTTACATTATCTGAACAACTGTAACTTAATTTAAGTGTATTTTTATTATAATTTTGATTAATGATTATTACTGGAGAAATATTTCTCTATTAAAATGTGAAACGTCTGCTCTAATTAGTGCTAACCATTTGGTTAAATGGAGGTGTATACCAAATGATTTTTCTATTATTTTTTCCTGCTATAACTATTATGTTTTCATTATTTAATGTCACGGCATTTATAACCACTATTTTAAAATGAAAATATATTTCTATTTTATATTATATTTAATTTATAAAATACATCTTCATTGGAAGAGATATTACTAATTCTATATTCTATGGAAGAGGGCATGTGTTTTTATAGATGGAGGGTGATTAGATTTTGTTGGAGATATAAGGGATTTGCATTAGTTTATATGTATGGTTGGTATCTGTTACTGGCGAAATCTAATGTTACATCGAGGAAGTTTACTTTTTTTACGTTTGTGTTGATTTCAACTTTCAGGTTTAGATTTTTAAATATCCTATGGATTAATTTTCTTTTTATGTCAGTTTTGAAATTTGTACGATTTTTCACCACCATAAGACCAACATGCTAACATAAACTTATATATCAAGAATTATCGCATAGAACCATTTTATATATCCTATTTCTTAGATCTACGTATGCTTTGGGGGGTTAATTTAATACAGGAGAAATATTTTATTCTGTATCTTCTTGTCTAGAATTTTCTCCAGTCAATACCCACAACCATTTATAAAAAGAAAAAATGGAAGGTCTCATGTCACGCAATATAGCAATTATGACCTTCACTCAAGGGAGCACCTGTTGTCATTTACCTGCCGAGGTATTCTTATGTCAACAGCTTTGCATTTATTCACTGGGAGACAGAGAAGGCGACTTCGAAAGAGTAAGCGATACGTTCAGAATTCCTATCCCTGCCAGACAGAGTATTCCTACCAAAACCGCATCGATTTTCGAACAAGTAATGTTCATTAAGTCGAACTTGATGTCAAATTTCTGACTGCTATTTGCAATGATTCATATTTGGATGTCAAAGGGAAGGTCGTTGGATGTGTGGGTAGGATATTTCGGAAGTGGAAAGCAGATAAAAGAAAGAATGAAATGAAGGAAGAATGAGGAAAAGACAAGCAGAAAGAAAGACGTTGTCTGCCTTTTTTTTTAAATCTAGCTTCGCTCAAAAACCAAACACCCAAACCCAATGAAAAGCCTCGAAATTTCCATATCATCATTCAACTCGTAGCCAGAAGGCGAGGGCCGCACATTTTATGTTAGGTTCCGAATTTCTAATGCAGACGTTATTGTGGATGATGTTTCGGCTGTTAGTATTGAACCTGCGTATGTAGTCCATTGTAGATGATAATTCTCAGATAAAATTGCAAGCATTACTTAGAAAAATAAAAATATAAAGTAAAAATATTAATTCTAGCGTACTTACAAGCGTTAATATGTAAGTTTTTGAATATCTTCACACCTTATCTTACATACATACAATTAATAAAGGTAAATCCAAAAGAAAGGGGTACCTAAATTTAAAATCATATTAAAATGGTTCATTTTTGTTATAATTTAAAAAACAAATTAATTTTAAATACATATTAATAGATTAAAATTGATAATTTTGAATGTAAAAATTGGGCATAATGTCTATTCACCCTGTCATATCCTTTCATCTCTTTAGAAAATTTCAAGGGGATTTTGTTAAGTGTTGTTAATTTTTTTTCATATTTGTTTAAGATGCGGTTGTGGGAAGTCTAAATGGTAGCATAGTCTATTCCGTGCTTCACAAATTGAATGTGGCAGGAATTCGACTTGATGATGTTCTATTGTAAAAAAATTAAAAAAATATATATATATATATATATATATATATATATATATATATATATATATATATATATATATGTATGTGTGTGTGTGCCTGTGTGTATATATGTGTGTGTGTGCGTATAGTACAGTTAACAGATCCGTTTGTATATGATCCATGTGAATCATAGTAATATCAAATATTAAAACTGATCCATTGAGATCTTAATGTATTTATTATAACAGACCATATACACACACACACACACACACACACACACACACACACATATATATATATATATATATATATATATATATATATATATATGAGATTAAAACGAATATAATAGCTTTCATAGTTCACAATATGTGTGATGAGAAAATAATTATTTTGAAATTTCAAAAGTAAAATGTCCCTCATTTTTGAAAAAAAAAATAAGATGAGGCAACAGCAAATAAAAATTAAAATTGTGGGTTTAGAAACTCGTCGGCTAACCTAATATAGTTTTCCTCTTGTCTTTTTAATTCATTTAGTCTTTTTTTTACAGATACACTCCATCTGAGATTTATATATATATATATATATATATATATATATATATATATATATATATATATATATATATATATATATATATATATGTGTGTGTGTGTGTGCGAATAATACTGAATAATAAATTTCCACACAATCAATTATTATTTCAATACTATCTTCGATTATTTAATTTGAATTTTCATATATACACCAACTAAATATATGTATATCGCGAAAACTTTGACAACATTATTTGATGAATCCCTTTTCTGCTGTGAAAATATTGATGTGCATTATAAACTTGAACAGATGTTACATCTGGAAATGTTTTTCAGAATTTTCCTTGTTTATTATAACGTTTTCTTTACCTGTCAACTAATTGCATAAATAGATATGTTCCTTTAATGAAATAAAAAAAAAGTTATGATCATAAATGCAATATATGTATGAAATATTACATAACTGTATAGTAAAATAATATGAAAGGAAAATCTAACAAAAAATGAGGACGGACAATTATGTGATGTGTAAAATCCAAATTCACAATGATTGATGGAGTGTGCCAGTACGGACATTTTCTAAGCCAGTATTCATTCTTTAAAATGAGAAAAAAATGGCACATTGATACTAAAAAAAATGTAAACCCTTTGCCGATTTATTTCCCTTCAGATGAAAGCAGATTTTTATCAACTTAGTTTCCTGAAGAGTTTAAAGCAAAAAAATAATATGACTTAATGTAGTCACTAGAAATCCCAACGAGATTCATCCATCACTTTCAGTAGGTCTTTAAGATAAGCTTCACCACGTATATGAATATGCGTGCTTACGTCTCTTCACATAGAGTATCTCAAAACCACTGGGAGTCAAATTGACTACATTAAAGAAATGGCCTATGAGACGTGCTTAATAGGCTTTACTAAATGCTGGGTAGTGGCCGGATTAATATAAACACACACACAGTCGCATATATATATATATATATATATATATATATATATATATATATATATATATATATATGTTAAATCCAGTGACTAGAGTTGCGAGTTGAATACTAGCCCACAACAGTGGTGTACCGAAAATAGGATATTTGAGTGAAAGGGAAATAACTGAGACATTCAAAATAGGCATGGCTCGTGGAATTACAACAATCTCCCTCGGTGGACGAAATAAAGGGTTAAAAATGCCAATCACCTGAAGAAGGCCGGAGCGTACAACGGCCGAAACGTTGTTAATATAGCATAGAAGATGAGAATAACAGTTGGTACTTTTTATTTAAATGTAAATTTTAATCCAGTAAACAGTCAATGGGATGAAATTTAGGTTAGTAATATTGTATATATTTATGCATGCATATTGTCAAATATCCTGTTATGGTGGGTGAAACTTTTGTCGACGTATCAGTTTATTTTTTATAAATACTTAGTGTATTTGTTTGTACATGCCTTTACTCAGGCCAAATATAACGTCTAGGAAATAGAACACTTTAGCGTTTGTTCTGGTGGTAAAG
This sequence comes from Acanthosepion pharaonis, assembly GCA_903632075.3. Lineage (NCBI taxonomy): Eukaryota > Metazoa > Mollusca > Cephalopoda > Sepiida > Sepiidae > Acanthosepion > Acanthosepion pharaonis. The sequence continues at coordinate 1,093,404 of CAHIKZ030002201.1, forward strand.
CTTAGTTTATGATACGTCGACAGCAGATCCACCCACTATATAAGAACATTTGAAAATTTGCACAAATCGGTAAATATATATTATCGACCAACTACGTAAATGTAACAGGTTTCAACAATCCATACTACAGTAATGTCAAAATCAATGTACGTAGAATTTTCCTGAATTTAATTCACAAACATTTTAAACATTCTTCAACACTAGAAAAGATTTTCAACAAAAATAACATTATGCTAGGCTACAGCTGTACAAAAATCATAGATAATTGCATGTCTCAACATAACAATAATATAGTAATCAAGCTCCCAAACAGAACATTAAAAATAATAATTATAAAGTCTATGTAACTACCTTGAAAACGTAACCTGCCCAATAACGGCCAGTGTATGGCCGAAGACATCATATACAACTCAGACGATGATGGTAAATGTAAATATTACTTTGGATCCACGGAGAACAGCGGTAAATCATGTTTTTACCACCTCAAAATGACACTTAGCAATATCAAATACAAAATCTACACAACAGTTTCAAAGTAGGTTTGGCGATTAAAAACAACCATAATCGCCCAATCATTAGCTGGGAGATAATCGAGAAAGCTAATGCATGCAATGGAAAAGTAGGCAGTTGTAACTTGTGTTTGTTGGAGAAGCTTATTATATTAAAAAAAACTTAAATAATGCTAAATTGCCGAACACGATGTCCGAATCAATGACTACATATCGATAAATCCAAGCACCAACTCAAACATATTGATCCCTATTGAAAGAGATTCAAAATAGATTTTACGAATATTAATATAGTCTGCAACTACTTTTAATATTCTTAGAACCCATCATTATTATCATTTTAATATACCTATAGACACATACAATCCAATATTACTGTACTCGATGAATTTATAACGTGTGTGTATTTCACCTTTATAAATACCCCAGACACATAGTCCCGACATATTTTTTAATATTTGCACCCCTATATTGTATATAACTTGGGTCTTAGTTTATGCTAATCGGTATAATTAGGTTATCTTCTGTTAATGAATTAATCGAGGGTTACCTCTAGATATATTGTTTATTTTTGAATCGAAATTCAAACTTAAATGATTCAAAAGTACAGTTTTATCATTGTCTTAATTCTTCACCTTTGGAACTTGTGAATTTGAATGATATAAATTATTCATAATTAATTCCAATATTTTACGCATCAATAATTAAATAAACAAATTTTAACAAGCAATTTGAATCATCACCACAAGAATGCGAACTATCTATCGGTCAGAATATCTCCACACACGAAGATTGCATAAAATGCATGAAATTCTGAATTATGATATGTACGTGGAATATTATGCATATTCCCTAATATATACTTTTAGATATTTTTCATAACATCGATCCCTGTAATTATAACACCTGATAAAGAAATATATTTATATGTATCTCAAGTAATTGTACGTGTATGTAGATATTTTATCCTACACATACACATCCATATATATATATATATATATATATATATATATATATATATATATATATATATATATATATATGAAAAACTAATATTCCATTGTTATAATTTATTACTTTCGAATCGTAATTACGATCCAATAGGCCTGATGAATTGGAACGTAATTATGATTCCAATGTAATAAATTATAACCATGGAATATTAGTGTTTGAGCCTTTTTATTATATTCTTACTCAGTGCTGGACATTGAGTTCTACCTGGATTGTATCCTCTTGGAAATTATATATATATATATATATATATATATATATATATATATATATATATATTTATACGTATGTGTATGTATATATATATATATTTATATATTATATATATATATATATATATATGTGAGTGTGTATGAACCACTAATATTATCTATCGATATATATATATATATATATATATATGTATACATATATATGCGTGTGTGTGTGTATTAACCACTAATATTATCTCTCTCTCTCTCTCTCTCTCTATATATATATATATATATATATATATATATATATATATGTTGATGCATGTTTCATTGAATAATATAGACACTTATTTTAAGTAAATTCCTTTCATATTGTCTGATAAGCTTAATAACATTATCATTGAAAGACAAAAGGAAATCACCATATTGACACACGTTTTTTAATCCTATTTAAGCTTTCGGCTTACATAAGCCATTATGAAAGATGACAATCAAATTTCAATATATTAAACAATACACGAACAAAATAATAATGATAGTCTGTTTTTCTTGTATGAAATTTTTCAAAGAAACGACAAACTCGTGTGACGTCACACATGAGCACGCGAGAGTGAAAACAAAATTATTAAGTATGGGAAGCCGTTGCTATAAGCCAATAGCTTCTGTTATCAATTATAGACATTTAAGAATATTTGTGGAGATTTCATATTTTATTTTGTTCAGGTTAGATGTTTGAAGTCCAAATTAAAGTTTAGTTGTTCTACCAAAATATCGGTCACTTTACTCAACAAAATTCACAATAAGGACAATATTGAAATTAGATACAGCTGTACTAGAAACCTTGTGCAACATATAGCACAGCATAATGTAAAATATAAACAAATACTTAAACAAACCCAATAGCAATATTAACATAAAAACAAAGTGTAATTGCCGAAAAGACATTGCCTGTCCGATCAACCATAAATGAATGTATAAAGACGTCATCTATAAAGCTGGCAATAAACATAATGGCGAGACAAAATTTTATTTTTTCCATTGCCAACAACTTGAAATCAAGATTTTATCACCGTAAAATGACTCTTAACAATAAGCAATATGCAAATGCCACAGCACTGTCAAAATTTTACTGGAATATTAAAACAGATCACTATACACCGTTAAATAAATTGGAATTTCTTCGCCAAAACTACATCCTTTTCCGGCCGCGACGACCGATGCGACCTGTGACTGTTAGAAAAAAAGATTCATCCTCAAAAATATTAATGACCGAAATCTTGTTAATAAACGAAATGAACTCATGTTAGCTTGTAATCACAGAAAGAAACCTCCCTTAAAATGTTTTAATGCTGGATATATATATATCCAAATAACACATACCCTTCCTATATTTTAGGTTACCCTCTTTAACCATTTTAATGTCTGTTATTACGTAAAGAGTTATCTAGCGTTCCTCTTTTAAACTTTAAGCTTGCCTTTCTTTTCTTCTTTTACAATAGCCGCTTAAGTACACTCTACATTTTTCAATTACACTCCAATAATATATTAAGTTTATATTAAATTTGAGCTTTGATTCTGAGTTTAATTTAGCGTTCTTCCCATGAAGTCTAGTATTTTTTAAACCAAAATAATAATTCGCGCCTGATGATTTGGCGGAACAACGAAACTTTAATTTGCACTTCGAAAGCAGGTATGTGTATATTTATTAATATATACTTCTGAGGTCTGCCTAACCACATTGAGCAATGTTTTGTTTATCTAATTTAAACTTAAACATTTATTACTTACATACGTATGTCGGTAACTCCTTATATACATTGAGCAATGTTTTAATGGTTACATTCTAAAATTAAATATGAGTAAGGTCATTTAGTGTTTCGCATAGGCCACTGGTCAAAATTTGGTCAGACTTGTATGCAGAGCCTAGTCAAAACTGGTCATAACTTGTCCTAACAGGTAGGCCGAAGTTGCTAATATCTATTTATTTAATTTATCTACATTAATGCCGGGAAGAATTATCTACATTAATGCACACACACACACACACATATATATATATATATATATATATATATATATATATATATATATATATATATATTATATATATTGATATTGATATAAAAAAATACATGTGAGTCTATATCAATGTACATTTGCGATGTGTTAGCCATCATTTTCCAAAAAGCCATCCCCTCCATAACATTAATAGAATATTTTTAATCGGGGATAAAATTAATGTAGATTAAAATACTTCCATGGTGAAGGCGTCGCTACCCAATGATAACATTTTTTAAAAATATCTGCAGTAAAAGTAAGTTTATATGGTGATATTTCTACTTTTTTTATTCTATAATGTCTCATTAAATATAGATTTGTAAATTGGGAACATAGCTGACACATCTAGTAGATGGTTTTGCAAAGTATTATATGATAAGTCAATGTTTGGGGCTGAAAAGCTGGAACCACGTCTGTAAATCTGAACAAATGACAAAAGAATATTTAATTTTGCGTGTACCATTTGTCACAAATGCATCACATACATGCACAGGTTTTCAATGAAAAGTTCCAGTTGAGTCAGAAAGCTGAAATCATTTCATGTATAATTAAACTGCCATAACAAATCACAAAGTATTTTAGTATACTGTTCAATCTGCAAAATATTCAGTTTTTTTTTTTTTTTTGTGGGGGGGGGCGTATTCCATTCTCTCACTTCATAACGATTTCTTGGATTCTCTAAGTATAATTTACTGTCTTCTACTGCGTTTTACTTTGTGTCTTGTGCTTCCAAAAAGATTATTTGGCGATTTACAGTGACGCGAATTGTGCAGCATTCTTTTTGTTCTCGCGATTCAAGAAAATAGATAAATGATGCATATTTTACTTGAGTTTAAAAAAAACAAGTATTTTAAATTATCGAGATGAAAAATTCCCATCCACCACACTCTCTCTCTCTTTATATCTCGCCGACACACATGCGTTGAAATGCATACAATCATGCATACAAATATAAATAGATTTTCATTATTATCACATATATATATATATATATATATATATATATATATATATATATATATTTATAATTATCTTTTTTACAAATATGATTCCATCGCTACATAAGAGTTCTCATGTTTCAAAACAAGAGCCGAAAACTTCAATATAATTATTTGAATTAAATTGAATTAAAGTACCAAGATCTGTTCCATCTTCAAGCGAAATTCTTTTTGGAAGCACAAAAATTTTGATTCCAAAAATATTTCGCTTGAAGATGGAACAGAACTTGGTACAGAACTTAGTATATATGTATATCTTTGGATCAGTGATTAAGTGTTAAGCTTCGATTTAACAATGTATGTGATTATGTTGGCAAATACTATTTGTTTTATAAAGCAAATTATTTTTTTATTATGTGTATCATGATTGTCGACACATATATGCATATATTATATAATTGATTGTACAATTTTCCATACACTTATTTTTCTTTCTTTCTCTTACACACTAGCAGACACAAAAATAATATTTTTTTTTTGCAAAAACGCAATCGCCTCAAGCAGAACAGAAATGCCACTAAAACGCAAGAGGTTATAGGTTTTGCAAGAATTAGAAACGTTAATGATAAGCAGAAACGGAAGAGAGTAATACAGTGGACAGTAGATAGCGATTGGCATTGTATTAAAATTTTTGCAGAGTAAAATTAGCTGGAAAGCATAGACCTGGAAAGGAGTTCCACAAGAGATAATTGCGAAAAAAGTAACTCTTAGCATAGCACTTACGGCTGCATCAAGCTAGCACAACTCTAAACTGATGCGATCTTGATGACAGTCTAGTACTATGCTTAAATTCAAAACCTCTAGGTACCATCGAAGAACTCATGAAAGTATTTATAGAAAAACATATAGATATACAACCTTACGGCGGCGAGAAAGTGACTGGAACGGAGCCGTCAGATCAGGACCAATAATATTGCAGATTCGTTTTTTAGATATTATCAAGGATCTCAAGGGAAATATTAAGGTCACCTGAATATATATGACAGTAATATTCTAAGCGTAGGCAAATAGTAGGCTTATAGATATGTAAGATTGATGCTGGAGAGAAAAATTGTCACGCGTGACTTAGTGAACCGACTTTCTTAGCAGCTGACCAAGCAAAGCATGCAATAGAGTCTTTCCATTGCATATCACAAGAGAAGCTGAGCCCGGGAAGGCGCAACGAGTCACTTTTCTGGAAGATAGCATCAGCCATGCTGATGGAATGCATTAAAGGGTCTCTTAGAATATTATTTTTGGATGCGTTAAAGTTAACAAGCCATGTTTTGCCCCACTATCTACGTTCGTTTTGAACATCGACTGCTATTTCGACCTTGTCAGACTGATAAGCCTTACTATCGAGGCAGGAGTAAATTGTGCCGTCGGCTTAGATACTAAGTTGAGAGCTGATGTCAGCGGGAAGGCCATTATAGAAAATTAGCAATAGAGTAGGATCAAATATGTAACCCTGGGTGGAACGCCTCCGTTGGTACAAAAGGATCTAGATGATTGGCCGTACAGGATAACACTCATTTCACGATTTGATAGGAAAGATTGGATCATTGCTTGTCTGAGAAATGGCCCTATAATGACAGATGATTAACCAATTCATCATTGATTAGGGCCTCTAGGAGTTTCCTAAAAAGAGGTAGAAGCTAATACGCCGATAGCTAGAAGGGTCGGACATCTCACCAGTCTCTTTTGAAACTGAAATTACAAATGAGGACTTCCAGCAAGCAGGAATGCAGATGACAGCGAGGCATTTATTATACAGTTTAAAGGGAACTGGTGCCATTTCGAGAGCACACTTTTTGATGACAATTACAGGGATACAATTGTGTCCACCTGATTTGTGGGGTTCTAGGTTAGAGATGATAGCAGAAACTATGGAAGGGTTTATATGCATATAACTCAACATAGATTCAGTGAGAGGAAGGATGTTAAACAGACATATTCCGCTTGAGTCAAGAGTGGAATTTGAGGAGAATTAACGGGCAAAGCATTCAGATTTATCAGAAGAAGAAGATAACACCTCTATTGATTGAAGCCTCAGAGGTGCAATTTTCATTTGGGAGTTTAAAGATATAAGTCCAAGGGGCGTCACTGAGAAAATCACGAAGTGAGTCCCTGTCAGCTTGCTGGTAACGTAAAGAGGTATTTTGGATAAGGGGTTCCTGTTTAATAGAGGATTGGAACGAAATATCATTAGCTACCACAGAGTGGTCACAATTACCAAGAGGGAAGTGTTTCGAATCTCGGCAAGAGCGAGGAGAGGTGGTAAATAATAAATCCACTAGAGAAGTAGGTTTTGCTAGGGAAACGAGTAGGTAAGTCCACAATTAAATTAAATAATTGGGCAAAGAATGTTTAAGTCACGTGTTGTGGCCCCATAAAAGTCCATACAGAGAAAGGTGTTAGCTAATGGGTGGAAGGAAAGTGCTTTTTTTCTATACTGTCAACAATTATGTCTAATATACTGCAGTCCTGTGAAGAGTGGGAACGATAAAGGAAAAACAGATGGCTAACAAAGTTTAGTAACGAACGACGGAAGCACATGAAGGAGTAGACTTGGGCCTCGAGAGACAATTCTCAGTCTATGGTGATATTATCCAGCGTATAAATACCAAGGTCATGCACGAGAATGCTAGACTCTTTTTGGCAAGGGGGAAGAAATCTGGAGCTAAGTATTCATTTGTAACAATGGAAGGAATTAATTTCACAGAGGGCAAAAATATCTGGCGATCGATTCAAGAGGTACGTTTCTATCCTGGAAAACGAATGTCACGAATATTAGTGAAAGGAAACCTGAGGTGAATTTTTGTTTACTCGTTTATTTGCATTTTTGGTCGTGATTTCCATGAAATTCATTTTAAAAAGAGAGTGAAAAGACTATCGTAATGGTCACTATTTGTCGTCAATAGTAATACAAACCAGACAGGACATAGCTGCGAACTGAAATTCACGCAGTGACACCTACTCATTCGTGAGATGACACTAACCCAATATTATGTGACTGTGGATCAGGGCAGCCTATGCGCTGTCATAGAGTCCGGGCTACTAACGACAAGTCGAAAGCAGCAGCAAGCAAACTGCCAAAACAATACCTTCACCAGGGAACGTCACAACCACTAATCAGTCCGATCACCAAAAAGGTAAAACAGTTAACTCACTGTGGCCCTTGTAGAAGAAAGAAAGAGAACCTGTAAGCCATATCCGAAACAGTAAATAATGAATATATATATATATATATATATATGTGTGTGTGTGTGTGTGTGTGTGTGTGTGTGTGTGTGTGTGTGTGTGTGTGTCAGCGTTCTTCACTCCACAAGTAAGAAATTTAGCTTTCAGATGAAGACAACAATTCTGTCTTCGACAATAACTTACAGTACAATATTTATCTTGTAATAAACAATACCCAGGTGATGTTATTGTGTTATGTCGAAAGTACTCGGAATAAAAAAAAATGTATCAACACGGCGATTTTCTCTCGTCCTTCAATAATGACACCAAAAATCTTATCCGTGAATATGAAAGGATCCAGTTGAAAATAAGCAGACTGAACATGTCTAAATTATTCAACGAAATATGTCTCAATGAAAATTTGATATTTGTGTGTGTGGAGGTTTCCCAAATATCTAAATATTGTTTAAATTGTGAAAATGCCGATTGCCATGTAGTTTTGATTTCTGTGTCTGCATTATATTTAATCCTTCTGCAGCTGCTGTTAAAAGAAATCCCTGACTTTCATACACATGAATATTAATCGAACGATATGCAACAGAAGAATAAAAAATCTTATATTTACCATCAAATAGCAAATCGCTGCCAGACTTTATTACAAAGAGACAGCGTGTTCATAAGATGTGTGGGAAATAATTATCATTTGATTTCATGCAATGATAATGAGAAATCGCTGCTGGAAAAAGGGCATTAATAAAAAAAAACTGATGATAGCGTTATAAATAACGCTATATCTTAATTATGCAAAGGAAAATATAATTACAGTAATAACAATAACAAAAACAAATGCGAGCACCGACGAGGGCGAATTCTGGAAGGAAAACGCCCATAAAAAAAACCCACTCCTGTGCAGTGTACCCCCATGCGAGAAGTAGAACCCCTATTTACCCAAGGTTAGCACTCCTTCTATCGTGAATATTGAAAAGTTCTTAAACACCACTTAGAGCGATGAGTGGGCTCTCCGACGTCCTGGCGTTATCTCGGAGGGAATTATATTACGTAATACTTAGGGTGATCCGTACACGATGATCTGATAGACGAGCTCGGACTTATGAAGCAGGAGTTTCGCTCAGTATAGCCTTGGACACTCTGGTTGAAATGTCTTAAATATGATGAGGCATCACTCACCTGGCTGGGGATTTGTAGGGCCATCTGGGTCGACAAAAGACTTTGCTCGGCTTTCTTATAAAAATCTCCAAACTGCGTTCGCTGTGATGAAAAGATGGAGACCTTGGATCGCACCTTCTTTCATTGCAGGCTCATAGTCACGTTGGGCAGTTTATTGAAGGCATCATGGTTAACATGTTACGAAAGAGTTTTTTTTCTTTCTCGTGAACAGTTCTACCTGTAGCAACGTGGTACGGTCGTTGACAAAAGTTGAACACTAAGTGTTACTTTGCTAGCTCTGCGTTCTGAAATTTGTGATTTCTAGGAAACGTCAGAAGGAATTCACCGCTCCTTTGTTCTTTAGGCATTAACTTAAAGCCAAGGTTAGGATGGAAAAGCGTCTGTTCCGTACATATGAATTTGGAAAAATATAGGTAAGTCGAATAAGAGGGGCCGATTAAGAGCGCCACTTAGTCATTAAGATATTGCTCAAATTGGATTGAACAATGGCAACACCACCCGAAATTAGTCTTTAGTTTCTTCCTTCAGGATTAACTTAGTGATATATGATCATTTCACCCCTTTTATTTTGACCTTTAGTTTAATTCTCCCCACCCATTTAGGTACCCATAGATATTCCCAATTGAATTCAGGAAGTCTTTCAAATTTTTTGGTGTGATTTTAGTATCAGTTGTTGTTTGAGTGCGTGTTTGACTTAGTGGTTGGATGAATAAGTGTTTTAGATTATTAATGTCCCGCATTGATTTCGTCCAGTTAACTGATGTTTTTTATCACGTTTAACGATCCTCGTCTTATTTACTACTAACATTATTTTATTTAGTTACTTGTAAAGAGATTATTAAATATTGTAAATGCACATTGGGGTTTAGATATTTAAATTGTTGTTTACCCTCCGCTCGAGACCAGAACTTTACATATGATGGCTACATCTGACTTCATCGACATTATAAGGTATTATGCTGGATGTAGTAAGAATGGTAAGTAAGAACGTGTTTTTCTTTTGTTTTTTGTTTTTTGGTGTTAGGAATATTGTGGTAAGTTTCGGTCAGTGATTGCGGCTATCTAAGTTTAATGATAAACTGAAGAATACCATCCTTTCTACATTCCCACTTTTGACCTGGTGCACCATTAAAATAAATTTTCCAAATAAATATTGTTCTGCGCTATGGCACTTAGACTTTTTAAATATAAGCACAGTATAGACTAGCGTTGAGATCTCATGAATTTATTGTTGAACTAAATATAACGGTATATTCTATGCTAACAGTTTCTTTTCTTGCAGTTGTGGAACACCTTTCCGGTTCTATGCTCCTCATCTAAATTTAATCTGCACAAATTTAAATGCAATGCCAATTGCTATCAATTATCCTCTTAATTACATTCTCATCTTCCCGCTCATTATTAATATTTCTGTTTCTAATTCTTCCACATTCTGTGTCTTAGTTGTTTAATGCCTTGCATGGAGTGATGCTGATTAAACAATTATGTTAAAATCCGCAATTTGCAATATATTTAATGATTTTTTTTTTATCATTTCTTGGTACCGGATTGTGAGGGCAATCTCATAGTTTAAATCAAAGTTTTTACCTGGTCCAACGGATTTTGAATCTCTTCCGTCGGTAGGATATATCCTAATGTAATAAAATGTAAAACTTTAAATTCGCTTATAATTTAATTTTGGGGGATATTATTTATTTCGATAAAATTCCCTGAATGATTAATTAAAATTTTCCGCCAATGAAACACAAAAACGACATAAGTGGAAGGCAAAATTATTTTTAAAAATTTTAACATTTATATCAAGTTTAGAATGACAGAATTACTTCCGTATATATCGGAAAGTCTGATTGGTTGACACGAGCGAAGAAGATGTATGGAGTAGAGGGAATCTTTTTACTTTTCTACTTATTCCCTGAAGAGGAAAGTGAAGCAAATCTTTTATTAGCTCTTTCAGAAGTGACTCTCAGTTAGGGAATATCTCTCTCTGTACAATTTCAGAGCTGCTCAAGTAAATTGGAAAATCGAAAAGCCTTGACAAGTGAGTGCAGTTTCCACTGAAGCAAAAACATTAAAAATTCTCGTTTCGAAATTTATATATTCCCCTTTAGGAAAAGTGGCGTTATCTTTCCAGACCAAATAGTAACCTGTGATGGAATGCAAATATTCGTGCCAACGGATTCACAAACTGACTAGACCTGGACGAATTTAAGGGTCAAAAGTGATTCCAACACAATCAAAATGTCAGCGACGTAGGCTGCAGCAGTTTAACTTGTATAAGTCAAGTACATTACATAAGACCATTGCTGCAAAACTTTCAATCAAAAATTGACTAAGTAAAAGTACAATAGGAATGATTTGTTCTAAAAAATATTCTCTTATGATTAATATACTAATGCAAATCTTAACCATCGCGATAGATGGGGCAGAATTGGTGATAAGTAACCCATATATGTAATAATACTGTTCGTACGACCACTGTAACACATGCATTTAGTGAAATTTTGAAGGTATAAGGAACGAATGTAATGCAATAAACACGGCTTCTTATAGTGCCAGGCTGAGATTTGGCAAGAAAGAAGTACTGGACCGCTTTCTAGATGCAGTTTCTCGATGCTAATATGAAAATATAACAATGTACGTGTAATATATGCTACACTTTGACGATAGGTAGAAAACAAATACCAATGCATACAGTATTATTTTCGATATATACTCCCGATCGTATTTGCAGAGATTAAAGTTTAGTTACTTTTAAATGGGTTTGAGAAAGATAACTAACCAGTTTGAAAACATAGATTAATGATTGGCTACTATTATAATATCGAAGCACAACGAAATACAAATGAACGCATAAGCCATGAATTATACAGCACTGGCGTCTACGTTAAGTTTTGATTGCGAGCTGCACAGAAAACATATCTAGAATTTGCAAAGAAGTGTCATTCTGTATCCAATAATTAGCATCCTGTTTGCACCTGATGATTAAGAGTTGACCTTGTGCAAATTCGAGCAATTTTGACTTTTTAACTGTATAACTCTTTCTACAAGAAAGGGAACTGTCCGTATATACGATTGAGAAAGACTTTGAAAAAGAAGATTAGATAAGATTAGATAAATAAATGCAGTTACTCAAAGCTTTTTGAACTTGTGTAGAGATCCACGATATTTGGATGTCGGAAAGTAACTACTTTACATGATAGGAAAGTGGATGTCTATAATTAGGTTTTTTCTTCTCTTGTATCCGACAGTGTGTTGTTTACAGTGCAGTTATAAAGTTTAACGGGGAAAACAGACAAAGAATGTGTTAGGATAACTCATACGCATGCGATGAAGAACCGAACACACTGTTCTACCAAATGCAGAAGTCATTTAACTTTTATCACTCTAATTGTCATATATATATCAGTGTGTTTGTGTGTGAAATGGATGGATATTTTATTTATTAATCCGGCAGATTTTTATTAAACTTTATTTTATTGGATACTCCTATTTGAGTAGAAAGTTCCTTTATTTATTAAACAGCATATTTATTTATTTTCGAATAGCGGCCTGAATATTTGAGAAATAATATTTCCTATGGGAAACCAGGTTCGATTCCTGCCACTGCGCGCATATTTTTTCTAATAAGATTTCTCGAAAATTCACGCCGGTAACAAAACAAAAAAAAATCATGAAGAAGCGGAGCGTCTAAATAAATACAAGTTTCCACTAAAAATAACGTCTACGTAATAAAATATGTATATGAATATGGCTGGTTATTGGCATGTCTTTTTAGTTGGAAAATGATGTTAATATGACATTTTTAATTATACCTTTTAATAGGTTGGAAGTTTTGACCGGAAATGTTTAGAAGTAGACTGTATTCAAATCCTATCTCGTTGTTTCGTAGATAATCTGCATGATCGGGGAAAAAAAAAAGTTAGGATTAAATATAATGGATTCGATTAGAATTCGAATCTCCGATTCCTCAATCCAAGCCGCTATCCTTTACTCCGCCGTTCCTCCTAATAATGATCCTTTATATATACAACCGAAGTCAAATCTTCCCCCATCTATAATAAAGAATATACCTTCATTTATTGAAAAAAGATTAAGTATAAATTCTGCTAATGAAAAAATATTCTAACACAGTAAATTTTATAATAAAGCCCTAAAGAATAGTGGCTATAAATGCCTTTATATCAATCATATAAAAAAAACAATAACACAATCCAGAAAAAAATATAAATAGGAAAATCATTTGTTACACCCCCAATCAACCAAATAGTTAGTAGTAACTTAAGACATAATTTTCTTGCGTTAATTGATAAAAATTTTCCTAGAAATAATTCACTTAGGAAAATCTTTAATAAAAATCCCCTAAAAGTAAGTTACATTTGTACTGAAAATTTACAAAAAATTTAAAGAAAACAAAATAATAAAATTCTAAGAAATAGTGATCCGGAAAAATAGAATAAACAATAGTAAAGAAAAATTATGTAACTATAGGAATCCTGTAAATTGTGCTTTGAATAAGTAGTTTGAATCCTTGTTCTTTGAATCTGTAGTTTACCAATGTACTATCTCATCTATTGAGAATCCTAATATTGTAAAGTTTTATATTGGATCTACTAAAAATAATTTAAATTAAGATAGAGCCAACATCCGACTTCCTTCAATAACAATAATATCGCAACCAAACATCCCAATCCAAATTTTTGGCATATAAAGGAAACACCCACAGTAAAATGGAAAGTAACAAAAAAAACAAAAAAAAAGAAAACGAGAATATGTAGAGCTTTAAATGACCGATGTCCTTTGTGCCTACATAAACAGTTATATATTTTCTGAAAGATAAAATTTTATTAAATCAAAGGAATGAAATAATAGTTTTTGTAGACATTGTCTCATAGTTTCCTTAAAAAAATTATAAAACAATTTGCGTAATTTTATATCAATTATTTGATGATAAATAATATAGTTTATGATGCGTTATTAAATTCTAATATTTTAATTTTACAATACCATGTACACTTTATGAGCAAATATAATAAATATATATTTTTAGTTCATTGTAAATAAAAATACAAATAATATGACTTAATCATATTTCAAAATCCCTTTAAGAAAATCGCGATTTTTTTAAAAAATAAGAAAATAAATAAAATAAATAAATAAAATTCAAATTGAATTATAGTGTAACACAAAAATCCAGACTGTGATGACATGTTGGCATAAAAGGAAGTCAGTATCAACAGACAGAGATTTCAAACCCACAACTAACCTTAAGCGATTTTCACTTTGCCACATAATAATATATATATAACTTCACTCGTCAAAAAAGCCAACACTCCCTTAATAAAAAAAAAAAATTGTGAATTCTTATTGTCCCACCAACTCAAACTATATAATACTATTTAGCTTAGAAAAGAGTAAATCATTTTTTCGAAGTTTATTCTGCATCACTTGAAAATAGAACTGAACTTTAAATGTTAAGTTTAATTAAAGGTTTAGGTTTTGGTTTCGAATCCTGGTAATATCTCTGTCGCGATGAATACATGAATACATATTTAAAAAATAATTATATATATATATATATATATATATATATATATATATATATATATATATATATAGGGGAGAGAGAGCATTTCTCATATTTATTATTCATACACTTGTTACTTTTCATATCAATATTTCATCAAACACACACACACACACACACACACACACACATATATATATATATATATATATATATATATATATATATATATGGTGTTTGATAATGAGAAATTTGGAACCTGACCCGCAGTTCCAATATCACAATGGTCGATCTGTCGTGTACCTGATTTCTTGATGATATCGTTCTGAGGAAATGATTCAAAGCGTGCAGTACTGTTCGAATATGCCTTGAAACGAAAGCATGTGATAACACAATATTTGGAAATGTAATATAAAACTGTCTGAATTACGAATATATATATATATATATATATATATATATATATATATAGACTTTTTTGTTTCATTTTAGTTTTCCCCTTTCTCACAATGTTTAAGTTCTTATAATCTATTACAGTTTTATGTTGTTCAATTTTTAAAAATATACAATCATGGTGAAATACTAGAAGAATTAAGTGGATCCTTTTTCAAAGGCTAAGATAAACGAACGTGAATTCTAACGGAAAATCACCCTGATGATAATCCGAAATTTGATGAATAGAAGGCTGAGCAGAATTCTCCAAGAAATAGGATAAGAAGTGTTCGATATTAAATGTATTCAGTAAATATACAAAATAGTAAGGTTTGTATGACAAAGATGTATCTTCTCACCAGACTTACGCCACCTTATGTGGCAAGAGATTTGGAAGTCCTATGAAGATTCATTATTGGCGGTCATAATCTTAACAATATGAGGTATACGGAGGATACAATGATAAAACCAGACACGGAACGGAAACTAAGGGGACTCCTACAGAAGATATAGTAAAACACAGCGGCAAGGAATGACTAACAAAATCAAATTTAAGAAGACAGATTGTATTGTTTCCAGCAAAAGAAAGAGTCCAACATATGAATTAATATTGGAGATACCAAAATCAAGCAGGTCCTTCTACTTAAATATATGGCAATTGTTTTAAAAGAGGACGAAAACGTGACTCTGAAATGCAAAAGCGCATTCAGATTACGAAAGATGCCTTCTAAAAGCTATGCAAAGGATTAAGTAACAGAAAAACTTCATTAGGAAGAAAGAAAAAATAATTGAATTGTTATGTAATATCCGCCATTCTATAGGGCAGTGAATATTGGACAATCTTATCATAGATATAGAGTCTAGAGGTAACAATAATATGGTTGTGCAGAAGGGTGACTATAGATTACATATACTGAGAAACGACGAAGTTTTAGACAAGACTGAAAGAAAAAGGATACTGATACTTCACACAAGGAAGAGACAGTTGAATTTTCAAGGTCAAATAATGAAAAAAGAGGGCTTGGAAAATCTGACACTAAGAGCAACAGAGAATTGCAACGTATAAACTACCTAAAGAGCTTGTGCAAATTGTTGACAGAACAGGGATTAGGAGAGATAGCAAGAATGCAAATTTATTAAAAGTTAAAAATTACAGTAAATTGTAGAGAACACATGATTTCCAACATTCTGAACAGACATTGTAAATAGAACAATAAATTTTATAATTACATGTTTAATGCTAACAAATTGATAGTTTTTTTTTTGTTTTTTTTTAGCGGCATATCAACCTCAATGAGTTATTTAATAACAAAGTCTAAATATTTTGTACGCAATTTTATTTTAGTTGTTGGAGATAATAATGGTTTGAAGATCTTACTAATTAACCCATACATTTGAGGAGATTAGGTGAACTCATGCCATTCCCAAGGTTATTTTTTGGCGTAAGTAAATATAACGAAATGGAATTGGAACCCGGCTCTCCGATTACACAAGCCGCAAATCCAAGCTTACAGCCCCTGATATTCACAAGCGGTCATTCAACTAGGTACTGACCAGCATCGTCGTTTTTTAAATTGGTTGAATTTAAGGGAACAATTTCAATGTGATATGGCCGTATGACTAATCAGATAAAGCACATTTTAAAAGATTTCTAAATTAACGTATATTTCTACAAGATTATGCGATTTTTACACCATGATTATTATGGAGTCTATTATCTTGGAAAATGCACAAACTGTTTTTAAGAATGGATATAAAACAAAAAATGCGCAAAATGGCAACAGGCAAAAATTTTCTTTAAGCCAGAAAAATCTTTTGAGAGAGGCATGACATCCCACATCCTAAAAGAAATGAAGATTAAAAAAAAAAATATCTATTCTCGTTCATAGATCTGTGTTATCAGCAGGAGCAGTTGAATCCGTGAAGAAACTCAGGATTGTGTATATTTTCATTGTATTAGAGCATGCTTGCATTTCCATCTTGAACTTTTAGTGCACCAAATCTTCCTGCCTAGCATTTTGTCCAGGTGAAATAATGGATAACGGCTCAGATTGCGGAATCGAAGATGCGAGTTCGAATTCCAGTCGAATCCATTACATTCACTTTCGTGCTAATATCCTTGGGAAAGGGATGAATCATGTTATCCCCCCAGCTATGGGTAAATAAGACTGGGTTCCATAGCCTTGGATGGCAACTGGTCTACCGCAGAAAGAAATGGCAAACTACTGCGGAAAAAAAATCTGACTCGTCAGTCATGTATCGAATGATACATGATCACCTACGCGTATATCACGCATGGCACATAACTAACTGATTTCGATATGTGCCAGACTACGTAAGATTTAGGAAATATTTTGGCTCTGTTGAAATTATCTGAGAAAGGACAAAGATATGTAGACATAAAAAAAAAGCTGAAGATACAAATTTTTTGCGTAAGAATTTCGGAAATTCTCAAGAGGAAAGGCAAAACAAAAAGAAGAAAAATAAACTTTAGTTGAATGAAGCAGTGAATAAGGGTATGAAAAATGAAAAAGGCACTCTACCGACATCTTCACTTCGTATCCAACTCCCAACCACCGCCATTCTCAATCATCTCACATGTTCAGACTAATTCAGATTTGATCTGATAGGAACTGAAGAAATTCCTGTAGACCTTTCATTCAACGAACAGTAAGATAATCCTTCCGTTCTCCACCTAACGCCAATACTGTTTACGATAACGTTCTCTCTCTCACCGTTCCGAGATGGCCGTTCCTGATAGGAGCGCCTGGTTTTCCTCAACGACTTACTCATCGCCAGATCGCGTTTCCCGCCGTCAAAAAGTACCAACCCAACAAGCGGACATTTGAATCAACATATCGCACTCGGGGATTCTTTCATTGCTTACAGTTTTCTTCCTACTTCCATTTTCTTTTTTTTATTTCTAATGTATATTTTAGGACATTTATTGCCTTCGTTGATTATTAATTCTTTAACTTTTATTTGAATAAATCGTTGTGACTATCCATACAGTTAAAGTTTCTCTATCTCTGTGTATCTCCCTCCTATGAGTGCGTGTGTGTGTAGTATATATATATATATATATATATATATATATATATATATATATATATATATATATATATATATATATATATATATATATATATATATATATATATATATATATATATGTGTGTCCATAAAGTTCGTTTGCACCTAAAAAAAATTATAACTTTATTTGTATTTGTGATAGAAATAATCTGTAAAAAATGTTATAAAGCTTAATGTACCTAGTTTTAAGTATAGCTAAAATGACTAATGGGATTTCAGGCATTACTGTAAATCAGTTGGCAAATGTTTTCCGTGAACTGCAAAATCGTATTACCCTTTGTATTTCTAATGATGGAGGACATGTGGAAACTTAAATAAAATTTCAGTAAACCTTAAAAATATAGATTTACTTCTTTCTAATCCTTTTTTTTATCGGAAATACAAATAAAGTTAAAATTTTTGAAGTACACACGAACTTTATGGACACCATGTATATATAGTATATACTATAAATAATAATAATAATAATAATAATAATAATAATAAAAATGTTTCATATAAAACCTTACTTGTCTGAATCTTCAGTGTGTTTTCAGTAGTCGCGCATAGACCAGCTTTTTGTGTTGTGTCCCTTTATGCGTTGGCGATCATGGCTCTCGACAAATTCTTATTTTTTGCTATCTTTCCAAAATTCAGTTCTTCCACCCATTTACACAATGTTCTTTAGGTAGGTCATGCGCTGCTTTCTTCTGTAATTGCCTTCACTATGACATGTGAGTATCACCTTTGCCAAGCTCTCTTTCCTCATTATGTGTTCTATAAATTCAAGCTGATTACTTTTGGGTGCTAATTCTAAGTATCGCGTTTGTTTCTATTTTCTCTAAAACTTCGACATTGCTCAAATGTTCTATCCAGAGGATCCTCAACATTCTTCTTTATAACTATATTTCTGTTCCTTCATTTTTGTTTCTTCATCTGTGAGGAGATTGTTTAGTATTATTATCCAGGATATCTGAGGACCAATATTACATAATTTTTGAGTACTGTTTTCCTTGTTTCTAACCAAATTGGAATATATCTTTGGCTATCTCAATTCTTCTTCTAATTTTGGCGTTGCACGTTACAATACTTCCCATATATTTAAATTGTTGTACTAGTTTGCCTGTGGTATTTCCAATTTCTTATTTGCATTTTGGATTGTTTCTTTTATTGTCAACCATACATTCTCTCTTCTGCCAATAGATGTTTAGTTCTTGCTTTTCGCTTCTGTAAGTGTTCTTCGAATTTCTTTTCTGTGTCTCGTATCAACACTGCATCATCTGCACAGCTATTTTTTTCTTTTTACCGAAAGCAGCTTTATTCTAATTTAGGTTTTCATACATATATTTGCTAATATGCTATTTATTCACTAAGATGATTTAGTAATACATAATGCTATAAACATAGTGCACTTTATGTTGATTCATTTCAACTAAATCAAATAATGAAAGTTTTCGGTATTGGCTTGCAACACCTTGCACTCCAGAGAGTATTTTGGTGTAAATATTTACTGATATTATCATTTTAATACACATTATCAGACGAGTAAATAGTGTTTTCAGTCTGTATTACTTCAATCTTTATATGGATAAGTTATGCTCTGAAAATATTATTTAACTCGTATCGAGCATCAGCCACTAGCAGACTTAAAATGACACCATTAATAATACACTGTTTCTTCTAACACACAGCGCCATGATTAGAATACTGAAACGGTATTAATTAACAAGAAACATTATTTAGAAAAAGAAAATAATGTGGAACAATTCCATAATATCGGTCCTTCTGGATGGTAGTGAACACTGGACAATATATTCCGAGATATCCCAACAGAAATGTGGTTCTACCAAAGGAAGTTGAAAATACCGCGAAGTTTTAAAGAAGTTGGTCGCAAGTAGGATGTTTACACGTCGAATAAGAAAGCGAATTCCATTTTCCAGGGTAGATAATAAGGAAAGTGGGCTTAGAAATTTTGAATCAGACAAAACATATTGACGGCAAGGATATCGGAAATCAGGCAATACACAACCTCACAAGTCTTTATTGACAGAACTGGGATTAGGAGAGATACCAAAAAATAAAAAAAAATGAGCTTACTAAAAGCAAAAAAATGATAGGAATTTTAGAGAGCTATGATGGCACATCTCTTGAAGATATAGAGCACATAAAAGAAGAATTTATAGGCCGGTGGATGTGCACGTAGGATTGGAATGTCGAAAATGAGCTTCAAGTTCAAACTCTGAAATAGTTTTTTCGTTCATTTCGCATTAAAACGCTTGAAATCTATTTTCCGCTATCTTTGAATTATATAAAAGGGCAGATTTGGTAATCTTGCTTTGAATTTGAAATCCTATAATAGGATCGATGCGGTTCTCCAAATTTGTTAGGGCAAACAGTCTATGATAATTCTTAATTAAAAAGCATCGCTTGATGGATTGTGTTCGTCAGATTTTCTTAACATAAACTTGCATACGAATGTTGCAGGTTAGATTGGCAGCTAGCTCTCGTCATTGTATTGTTGAAATTGCTAAATTTAACCGAAAGTTTTATTCACACTCTTTTTTACTTGTTTTCCTTTCGCATACGATCTTCAAAAGTTTAAATGCAGTGTCAATCGACATTCTCCGTCTCCATGAATACTATTATTTTTCTGGCACTTTGTCACCTGTGTGTTTTTCTCAGTTCATTCTTTTGGGGATGTCAACGAATACTCTTTGTCATTTTCGTAATGCTCTTTTTAGTAGAGACTTTGTAATCGCAGATACCACTATAATACGCCGTTGAACTGTGCTGGTGTCAGACGCCTTCGAATATCACTTGCACTAATTGTACTTGTTCGATAATACTTGTTCGAATAGTAATCCGTAGAGTGATCCGAATAGAGAAATATTATAGAGAAGAGAATACAGAATAGCGGTCCGTTTAGTAATAGAATGTAAAATAGAAATGGTGATCCGCTTAGTAATAGAGGATAGATTAGAAATGGTGATCAATTAGACACACGCTACCTCCCATATATGCGTTTCCTCTATGGTCACGTGGTTTACTTAATTTAATAATGATTACTTGCTCTCTGACAATCTATGTTCAAACCTAAGTATCGTCAGAAACATTTCATTCCTATGTAACAGTTCCTCCTCTTTAAGTAGTGTTTAATGGTTTTATTGCCTTACGTGTTATCAAAGAAAAGCTAAGCCTACAACCCAAATATGTTACTGAATGGTCGTGATTGTATATCCTTTTCTTTCTATGCTTTGTATCCTTAGGACGCAGGCGATCATGGTTCGCCACAATTTCTTGACTTTGTAGCTCTTTATAAATTTTGAATTTCTCGAACAGGGTTTAGGATATTTTTCCTAAACCTTGTTCCACCTTCGATATACTCAAGCTCACTAACTATATAATCCTGCGTTGCTGTCCTCTGTCTCTCTTGCCTTCAATTTGTCCTGTGAGTATGAGATTTTCTAAGCCGTCCTTCCTCATTATGTGTCCTAATAAAATCAACCGCATCTTCCTGATGTTAATTATAAGTTTCCTTTTTATTTCCATTTTCTCTATAACGTCTTCACTACTCACATGTTTGGTCCATATCATACTTTTAGCATCCTTCCAAATTTTTTTTAATTCATCTCTTTTCTTCATATCTTAGGAGATAGCCAGCAATCACTGACATTCAGAAGTACTTATATCACGTAAATTTAAGAACTCTTTTCCTTATTTCTATCGAAGTTTTTCTATTTCTTAATACTTTACTTAGCTTTTGGAATGCATCTTTCGCTATCCCAATACGCCTTCGGTTTCAGTATCACATTTTCCGTCCTTTGTTAAAACAGTTCCCTTGAAAGAACAGAATAAGAAGGAAAAGTATATGGATCAGACATAGAACGGAAAAAGTAAACATTAATGGGAAGTTTATTCATTATAATTGATTCTGAAATATGTGAACATAACTTTATTACGTGTGTCGACTGAAACGTTGATAGGTTGAACAAGATATTACCATAGAATATAATCATATAAGGTTTATATTTCAACATAGTCCCTCTTGATGTCCACACATTTCTTCTATCGGTGTTGGGGTGCATGGATCACATTCATGATGAGCTTTCATCCTGTTGGTCAAAACAATCATGAGCAGATATGATGTTATCATCACTGCGATACCGGTTACCAGTCAAGTGTTTTTTCATGTTCAGGAGCAGATAACTATCAGATGAGGCTAAAATCAAGAGAATAAGGAAGGTCATCAACAAGTTCAAAGATACAATTTCAGAGTCCAGTCATTAAAACCAAGGACATGTGGACTTGAGCTTTGTCCTCAATGAACAAGGAATTTTTTGTCGAATCTTCTGGGTGTGTAGCTTGATAGCCTCTCGTAATTGCCCCAGGAAGTTTGCATTGTATTCCTCATTGATGGTGTGGCCTTTTTGAAGATATTCAATAAAAACCAAATGCCTTTTGCATCGCAAAAACGGAAGCCGTCATTTTCTCTGCAGATGAAACGACCATGGCGTTTTTCGAGAAGGGTATGACGAGTGTTTCCACTGTATTGATAGTCTTTGCCTCTAAGTGATGAATCCATCACACATCCTGAGTTAGGGTATATTGACGAACACAAGGTAAATCTGCCTCAAACAACGCTATATTTTCCCGTGATGTGAGTTTTTGACCAGTTGTTACCAAGCAAGCAGAAACCTTTGATATTATAAGTGAATTGACCAGAATATTCTCAAGAGATATATTAATAGCATTGGCTATTGGATTTATAATCAATTGCCTATCATCCATCACCATGTAGTGAACATGATTAATCTTTTCCTCTGGTGGTTATTTCAAGATATTTAAACTTTGGAGCATCGTCAAGACCCACTCTTCCCATCGTAAATCCAGCAACATTTGTACTAATGACAAAGCTTCTCCAGAAACACAGACAGTTTAAAAACCCGTTGGGAGTTATTATAATAAAGAACTTATCTTTGGTTCTCTTTTCACACTGATTGTCGTGTAGACATGTGTTATAGTTTCTCTTCATGGGACAAATGTAAATATTTATATATAATTGTGTGCATGACTTATCGGCATACAATCTCTCTGAAAACAAAGAAAGACTTTCCTTATTTTCCAGCTATTCCGTTCCGTCCGTGAAATAAGATGTTATTATATCATGTATAACATAAAGCCAGTAATACGGGGAAATGCAAAAGCGAGACTATTCACTTTCATCCGTTAGCATGCCCATTACCACCTTCCTCATGACGTAAATTTAAGGTGAATTTAAGGTGAATTCACTTCTATAAAATTCAAACGAACATGGGAAATCTATTTCTCGTGAAGAATCTATGACGTAATGTCCTAGAAAACTTAAAGATGCTTTTAGTGCATTATTTAAACAAGAATATAGTTTTATATATTTTAGCAGACAGAATTCCCTATTTAAATTTCACTGGTTTCATAGCCATCGCTATTAAAATTGCATAAAAACGTAGTTACATATGTTGTTAATTGTGTAAAATTATATGAATATATAGCATCAAAATATTTTGGATATTTAAGAAGAATCTCGATCCCATCCATATATTTCTCTCTTTATATATATATATATATATATATATATATATATATATATATATATATATATATACGAGAGAAAGAACAAATGAAGTAAAAAATAATCCACAGTTTGTAGTATTTATTTTTTTAGAAAGTGCTCAATAAAAGGGAGAGCAAAATATTATTGTATCTTTATTATAAGAGATTATAATAAAAACATTTTGAAATCGCTACACAAAAGCTTTCATGTTTCAATACTATGATTGTACTTCTTCGGGGATGGTGAGTAACTGGTGATAAAATGATATTTAGCGAAATTTAAAAACAAAACGTTACCTCATTTCTGAAAGTTAAAGCGTGGGAGGGGGCATAAAGTCAGAATTAAAAATATACTCGTGGTATGTCACGATTAACAAATCTTTCGCTCCACAAACCTCAATGATGACATGTCTATGTGCCGTTTATCGTGACTTGAAAAATTAACTCACCCACTTCCGCCCTCTAACCTGATTTTCCTATTTAGCGTAGGTCTGCGTATTAGACAACCTTCATAAAGAAAGGTTTTCTCTACATGCCTGCGTTCTCCATTGTAGGGGAAACCATCGTCAAATTAAATAACAACAACATATCAATTTACTTCTAAGCATTTGGGTGCTGGTGTTGATTCGATTAAGATCTTTCTTGGTCTGATCAACAGAAAAAATTAATTAAAGCGGTCGTGTTTTTACAGTAAGTTTCACCCTGTACAAAGCCCGTGAGCCAGTCGAAGTAGAAGATTACATTAAGCGGCAGTTTTTGCGGATAAGAGATGAAAATAACAGTTAAACCTAGACTTTAGCAGGCTAAGATTGTAGAGACCGGCAAAACATCCTCTTGAGAATTGCTTCCACGGAGAATTGGTTTACGAGAAAAGCTGTTCAATTGTAACTTACATGTCACCCCTTGAACTCGGAGGGGATTGGGTGGGTTGCTACAATGTAAGTGGCATGGCGGGCCCAAATCGTGAATTTTAGAGTTCGTAGAGACAAAGAATAATAGTTCGTCTGAGCACATTCCATAAAAGTAGCCATAGTGGTGGGAGATGCTTGCCATAAAATAATTTGTGGCCCAGGAGTACTCGGAGAAGCTTTTGGTCTCAAAGGAAACTGGAGAGTGTGGGATGGGAGTATGACAATATTACACTGTTTTAAGCCTGACCATAGTATTCCAAAGCTGGATGAGCTCGATTTAGAAAAATGGCTAAATTCGGAGATCCTGAAAATCTTATCGTAGAAACGACTTAACTGTATTTTGCAACCTAGTGTGTTTTTACGTCTATTCAATTGGAAAACGACTGTTTTTAGTGTTATCCGTATTTTTCAGTTCTAAATGAAGTTGATCACCGTCCACTTTCTCATC
The DNA here is from genome assembly GCA_903632075.3 of Acanthosepion pharaonis. Taxonomy (NCBI): domain Eukaryota; kingdom Metazoa; phylum Mollusca; class Cephalopoda; order Sepiida; family Sepiidae; genus Acanthosepion; species Acanthosepion pharaonis. Next base: position 1,118,500 of record CAHIKZ030002201.1, read on the forward strand.
TTTCACTATGGTTGTAATCATTCTGGGATATTTCTTCCTTCTTAGTGTTGAAATCTATCATTCAAAAGACATCATGTGCATGAACACGCAATAATCAAATTATTTTAACATCAAATTTGAAAGGATCCATAATTTAAACCTATAATACAAAATTCCAATTACTTTCCTTCTGTTGCTGTTCTTTAAAATCGTGTTGATTGATTATTTCCATGAAGTCCAGACCTCAGAGTAATCAAATGTAGCTTTACATTCATCACTAAAAATTAAACTTTATAAATCACTTTTCAATGCTTTCTTCAAGAAACATATTTTATTTTAGGATATATTCTTAAAAATAATAGTTTGCTCGATTGATTATCTTCAGCCAAATTTCATAGGATTCTGCACATTGCATTTCTCTCTTTAAATAGCTAGTAACAGTTTCTTAAAATAGTTTCTTTATCGTCAAACCAACTTTTTGGTTATTATCATTTTAATTTTTCTGAAATATCAAAATCTTCACAATCACCTTCGTCAACATGATTTTCTTTGATTTCTGTTGTATACTCATTTCATTCCGCGTCCCAATCAAAGACATAAATCAGAAAAGGCATCTTGTCAAATAATAAAAGTAAGCCACCTATGTTCACATATATTTTATAAAGATAAAAACCTTCGTAAGGTGGGAACTATACTTGTAAAAACAATTTTAGTTATTACTTTGAGACTTTTTTTTTTGCTTTTTTAAAATCGGTATCACCCCCAATCAAGACAGTATAGACACTAGTACGTCAGTAGTACAGGGTGGAGAAGAATTAGGAACAGAAAGATTAGTAATGAGAATAAAGAGAAAAGTGTATAATCAGGAGGATACTAGATAACGATTGACATTGCATTTAATTTTTTCCAGATTAAAGTTGGTTAGAAAGCGTGGAGCCGAGAAGGTGTTCCACAAGCTGGAAGTGCGAGATAAGAAACTGTTAGTATCAAGCTCGGTCAAGTGTAAATTGATGAGATTTCGACGCAAGTCTTTATTGCGCTTAAATTAATACAGTCTAGGTACCATAGCGAAGAGCTCATCTGAACAATTACCATGAAGGCATAGAGCGGCAACCTTACTTTGGCGGGCAATTGACTGAAGCAGAGCCGCCAGATCAGGACCAATAATTTTGCTGATTCGTGGAGCTACAGGAAAATATCTGGTGCATTATACCATACATGTCACCAATATTCTAAGCTTGGGCGAATTGTAGACGTATAGATATGCAAGATAGATTCCGGAGAGAAACAGCGTTTCGCCTGACAAAGTGAACGGACTATCTTCGCAGATGATTTAGCAATGGATTCAATATCGTCTTTCCGCCTCATGTCAGCTGAGAAAGTTAACCCGAGAAAGCGCAATGAGTCAGTTACTTGGATGATAGCATCAGCCATTGTGATGGAAGGTAGATATGGGTCTCTCAGATGATTAATGGAGATCTGGTTGTTTTTGGAGGCGTTAAAATTGACAAGCCATCTTTTGCCGCAGTTAACGACGGCCTTGGGGTCGTTTTGTACATTAGTTACCATTTTGATCTTGGCTGACTGATCATCCTTACTATCGAGACAGAAATAAATAGTAGTGTCGTCAGCGTAGATGCCAAGTTGAGAGCTGATATAATCGGGAAGGTTGTTAATCAGGGATCCCTTCAATGAGTCTATCAGAACATTTTCCTGTCAATGACAGAGCCACAAACACAAACACAAACACAACTAGTATTATTAATGTTTTCATCTCGTACGTTTTTTTTAGATTTCCACTTCAATATACTTGTATTCTGATATCTGTAACCGCGTGCAAGTGTTGTTCATATCAATTTCTTGCAGTATATTTCGAATAAAAGCTGCAGATTTTACAAGGCTATTATTATTATGATGATGATGACGATTAATAATAATAATAATAATAATAATAATAATAGTAATAATGATGTAAAAGGGTACTATTTTTGTGTAGATGTCCTTAGTACCAGGGGGAGTACTCCTGATTACGTGAAAACTAGGATTTCACACAGACTACTTATTTAAGTATACATGCTGTACACAATAAGGCATATTTTGTAGTGTTCGCAAATTGTATTTTACGCAAAGTGGAAAGGAGCCTCAGACACTACCAGGATTGGTTTAACATTGTTTCCTTGTATTTTCCACGCTCTGGCAATGTCAACGTTTAGATCAGAGTAGTTGCTGATCGTTTCTTTTACTACTATATTGTAGTTATCGCTTATTATCACAGCAATTATTTGACATTTATTTTCAGTTGTGTTCAGGACCATTAAATCTGGCCTCCGGTGTTTCTGTTTGAAACTCATAACGGCAGACAATTTTTGTCTCATATTCTCCTTCCGTTACATGCTTTTACCATTTCTCGAACAAGTTGTAGCCATATTTCTTTCACAAGAGCCAGTACAATTTAAGGCATACATGGACATATCGAAATTTGCAATCTCTCTCTGTCTCTCTCTATCTCTATCTCTGTCTCTCTCTGTTCTAGTAGATTATAGTCACTAATTACATGTGTGAAATTTCTATCTACGAAGCCTACAAATTGTGTCATTTTTAGATTGGTGCACGTTGCTGGTTACTACTGCGATTAATATTATTGCTTTTTTATGATTCCCTTGGATTTCTGTTGTATAAACATTTCCTTCCGGATCCTAACCAGGGACTTCATGACATTTTCCACCGATCAATTTTGGTAAAAACAAAATAGTTTTGCATTGATAAAACTCTTTGTAATATGTGAGCTGTAATTGTGGGTACATTTTTTTGGATTTCTTTACGGGCTAGTTTACCAGGAATCCTTTTAATGAGTCTATCGGAACCTTTTTCTAATTAGCCCGAGTGCTCCAACTACAACTGGAATTATTGATGTCTTCATGTGTCACATTTTTTAGATTTCCACTTCAAGTTCCTTGAAGAATTGGATAGGCTTTTGAAGATCTTCAAAGATACATTAGAATCTGCAAGGCCAGCCATGTACGAAATAATATTCTGTTCAAGTGATTTTTGATCATGAGTAGCTGGACGATTAGCTTTTATTGTTTTGTCTGTGTGTATTGTATAATCCTATAAAATTGTTACAGGTTCTACGTCTGAAACTGTGTTTGGTTGGTGTCTATACCAGTTTCTTGCAGTTTCTTTCCCGTGTAAGTTGCATATCTTGCAGTGCAGATATTGGCTCACTTTATCATGCTGTGTCTATTGTATCAATTTTATCACAAACATTAGCACTATAATAAGATTTATTATCTTATTCTGTTTTACACGTGATTTCTTTTGTGCATTTTTCTTCAAATCTGTGATTGTTAATTGCGATAGTGTGATTGCCTATTTATTAAATCTCCGGCTACGTACTTACCATTGTTGTTAAATCTGTTTTAACTTTGTTAAAACTGTTTAACAACGTCAACATAAAGATTTCTCTAATTGAAACAATTAATTTACATTATCGAAACTAATGTGCTTCGAAAGAGAACAGACCTATTTATATTAAGCATGCTCTTATATACATAAAACAGAAATAAATGAAACAAATTTCTAAAAGTATTTTGTAAAAACTAGTCACACCCAGTATAGAGGCATAGGCGTCTCTTTCTGCTTGCACGACAGATAAATTCCAACAGGCGACATCCGATGCTGTAAATTTCTAATTTTCAAATACACGATATATTTACTCGTTTGATAAGATATTTTTAATAATGCAAAAGAGAGAAAGATTAAATGAAAAATCGCTCTTCAACAAGTCAAATTGTAACACGCTGTCGTAATTTGTCACGAGTGTACAGCATTAATATTTGCGTTTATTTTCGTTCGATAAATACATTTTTATGCATCCATCGTGTTTGGCTTTTGCATGTCTCTCTCTTTCTTGAACTCTTTTTTTTTTTTTTTTTTGGTTTTACTTTCCTAAAAAAAGCTATCGAGTGAATCGATCAATCATTATTTTCTCTTCCTGGTGTCGTTTGTGAAAACTTTCCAGCGTTAAGAAAATCTTCCAGAATCTTTACTTGGAATGTTGAGAAGAACAGCATTTTGAATCGTTCTTTATTATTTTTCTTTTATAATAACTTATGTGTGTGTGTGTATGTGTGTATATCAGTTGCGTACATATACATACATACATACATACATACATATATATATATATATATATATATATATATATATATATATATATATATATATATATATATATATATATATATATATATATATATATATATATATATATATATGCGTATATATATATATATATAATATTTTGTGTGTGTGTGTGTAATTCTGTGTATATATGTGTGTGCATATATAGGTGGATGTGTGTGTTTAATTCTCTTTATATATATGTGTGTATATATATATATGTTTGTCTCTCTCTCTCTCTCTGTATATATATATACACACATATATATATATATATATATATATACATACATATATATATATATATATATATATATATATATATATATATATATATATATATATATATACGTGCGTTTTTGTTTGTTTTATTTCTGTACGTGCCGATAAATCATCATTTGAAAGTATACTGCAATTTAAAGAACATTTCCATAAAATCTTCAACTACAACTGTAGCTCGGCTATGAATAGCCATGTTTTATTAGTAATACCCTCTATCTCATTTTCTGTCTATTGTTTGTTTAAGCGCTTTGTTTACCAATCAGAAAATGTTTTATTCGTCAGTTACTTTACCTCTATGTATCCCTTTTGATCTGCTTTATTTTTTTTGTTTATTGATTTCTGTTTTGTTGCTTAGCTTTGTCAATGTCTTGTTGATTTCCATAACTCAAACAGGGTCATACTAACCCTATCTCTTTCTATAGATCTCTTCTGCATTTTTCTTTGGTCGTCATTTTTTTTAATAATTTTCACGTTCCGCGCACTCATGTCATTACTGACCCATGCAAATTACAAATCTGTCGTTTTTTCACATATTAATAAGCTAAGTGCTGTTATGTCTCAATTCTTATTAACAACTTTCCACTCAAGATTTAAATAGTCGTCTAATGTCCTTCCCATGAGATATTTGTCCACCATTTCCAGTTCTTCATCTTATATCCCTGAAACATTTATCCCTATTTTCAGCATTGAAAATTACATGAGTTTATTTTTGCAAATTTTTAAAACTTAAAAACTCTGTGACATCCACTATTCATGTCAGGTAGCTTTTCTTTTAATTTATCCGATGATACTGCTATTAATAAAATTTCGTCATGTAATTTTAGATGGCTAAAATTCTCTGACTTTATGTTTACTTCATTTACATCCAAGTTCATTTTCCAGAAAATATTTTCTAAAACGTCTGAAAATAATTCATGGAAATTGTATCCCCTTGGACTTTTCCTGGTCCAATTTTTAATTAATCTGTCAGTTTATTGTTGGATTGTATTAGTTCAATAATTCTTTATAAAATATATATTTTATATATGGCCCTAGACATCTCCAAAGCGTTTGATAGGGTTTGGCATGCCGGCCTTCTTCGTAAGCTCCAGGGTTATGGTATTACATGTCGATTGTTAGATCTAATACAATCATTCCTCTCAAACCGTGAATTGAAGTTTGTTCTCAACGGATTCTCCTCCAGTTCCTATCCCACGAACGCAGGTGTTCCCCAAGGCTCCATACTTGACCCCACTGTATTCCTTATTTTCATCAACGAACTTCCTGACGCCATAGATTCTACGCGGACGACACTAGAATTTACTCCTGCCTCAAAAACAAATCTAGTGTCGGTGACAAAACTAACCTGGCCGTGTGTCTTGAAATGGACCTCCAATTGGTTGTTAATTGGGGCAAGAATTGGCTGGTCACCTTTAACGCCTCAAAAACTAAACTACTCTTTATTAATCATCATAGAGATCCTTCCCTCCGCTCCCCATTAGAATGTCTGATAGTCAACTTCTTGAGAGCAACTCCCTGCGTCTGCTCGGTCTCACGTTGACTGCTGACCTGAGATGGAACAAATACATTGAGTCAATTGCATCTTCCACCGCGAGGAAAGTTGACTCTCTGTGCCGCGCCAGGAAATTTTTCTCCCCGGAATCGATACTTCAAATATACAAATCAACTATTCGCCTTTGCATGGAGTATTGCTGCCATATATGGTCTGGGACAGCTTCTGTTTACCTCGGAGTTCTTGACAAGATCCAGAGACGGATATGTAATATAATTGGCCCTGATCTGGCGTCTCGTCTACAGTCACTCTCTCACAGACGCGCCGTCGCCTCTCTCTGTCTTTTCTACAAATACTTTCATGATAATTGCTCCGATGAGCTGCTTTCACTGGTTCCCAGACTCCATGAATTCAAGCGCCCTACGAGGCTGGCATCACGCTCCCACCCATACACTGTAGAAACTTTTAAATGTAGCCGTCTCTTCTACTCCAATAGCTTCATACCTCGCACCTCTCGCCTGTGGAACACCCTTCCCAATTACTTTTCCCCTGAGAGTTATAATCTCCAACTATTCAAATGTAATGTCAATCGACAGCTCCAGTTACCTTGATCTACCCACTATCCCTCTCCTCATCATTTCTTCTATCCATCCTACTTAGAAAAAAAAATTACTATGTAATTTCAGTTAATTCCCTGCTCCCGTAGAGAGATAATGATTATCGTGTACTCTAACATGTCAAATGGCTTTTCCTAGTCAAAATATGATAAGCAGTAAGGTTTATTATATTTTTGTTTCTGTTGTCTTTCCGCTAGTTAGTCTATTGTTTGTGAATTGTTATTTGAAGAATAATTCCTATCATTAGGTTCTTCACGTTGTTGACTTCACCTATCGCATGTGTAAGTCTGATTATCGGTATAATATCACAAAATACTCAGGATTACTGTCACGGATTGATAGAGTCCGAATTGACTTATAAACAAATTCACATAAATGTCCCATGAACAAGTTTTACGTCAAATTAGCAGTGTGTCCTGTAGCTCTGTCATGAGTCAAGATACAGAGATTTCGAAATGTTGCTGAAAACCAGATTAACACATCTTTCGCCAACATTTGCTGTTAAACAGTGCTATTGATTTTCACTCCTTCAATAAACACGAAGGTTAATTTCAAATCATTTGAAACAGCAGCAGCAAAAACCATGACCTCAGATAGTTTCTGACCTTTGAAATATTTTCTAAACTTTCGGCTTGAGGAATCATGAAGATGAGTTCGAATTCCAGTCGAGTTCGTTACCTTCAGTTACGTGCAAGTAACCTTGAATGCATGGATCCACCTCTTCTCCGCAAACTATGGGTTAAAGTGTAAAACTTGTATCAGAAAATCATTATTTGTCTTAAAAAATATCTTACTATCCATAAACTCCCTCACCAACCAGTTATGGATGAATAACAGAACAGGCTGGGAGGCAACCGGTCTCGGAGGAAGATAAATACAATCCACCAATATATATATATATATATATATATAATATTTATATATATATATATATACAGAAATATATATAAATACAGAAAATATATATATATATATATATATATATATATATATATATATATATACAGAAAATATATATATATATATATTTTTAAAACATTTTATTTATGTTTATTTTATATTTACAAATGCTCTGTTTAAGATATATATATATGAATATATAGAAAATATTCGTTCATAGACAGGATATTTTCTATGAATAACAATAAATATAAATAAAATAAATAAATGAACTCGTCCATTTCTTAACATATATATATATATATATATATATATGAAAAATATATATATATATATATATGTTTATATACAGAAATATATATATATATATATATAAATATTTATATACAGAAATATATATATGTTTATATACAGAAATATATATATGTTTATATATATATATATATATATATATATATATATATATATATATATATATATATATATATATATATATATATCCAATATATATGTTGTTTTTAGGGAAAAATCCAAATATATTTTTGAAAATATATGTTTGTTTGATAAAATCTATCTTACTGCACTAGCCAAAAGAACGGTGAGACAAGCCCTCTAACCATAGCTTCAACGTGAGTGCACATACTTTTATATGTAAGTATGTGCGTGTGACGATATATGTATCCATACAAATGCTCTTAGAAGAATAAACTTTGGACATAAATAGTTGCGTCCCTTCATTCGATTTACCACGTTATAATGAGCGTGTTAATCACGGAATCAGGAAATCAATCATTCTTACTAAAATTCCTTTGGCAAATTCCCAATCTCACAATCGCATTAAATTCTCTTTATATCTTTTCTCTTCTCGTCGTAATATATTCATTTGGTGTTATTTTTCGCTGACAATTTCAAATTTCTTCACATTCCAGATTTCAAAATCCGGCGCAAATCACGCATGCTCAGAACACTAACCGATTCAGATTTCATAGAAAGAATCGTGTATGAAAATTCATGTCACTCAATTTTCTGCTGTTTCTCGGAAATAATCCACACAGCCTCGCAAACCTATCTCTAATTAGTCAACCCCTGACAGCCTAACTCGCAATTGAGGTAATGTGTCCTAGTTGGATAAATCTAAATTTATCTAAATTTAAATTCGTTTAAGATAAATCGTAATTTAATGAAATTTAAATTTAATGTTAAATTTAGAGCTAAAGTTCGGTTTAGTTCGTACCTTTTCATATATTTCAAAAAGCAAATCATTGAAAGTGTAAATAAAAGAATCACCTATTTTGGGAACAGCTGCACTGTAGTGATTACCGATCTTCTTTTAGACCATTGATTATATATATATATATATATATATATATATATATATATATATATATATATATTTGGTTGGATAGATGAGTTTGTGACTCTGGGTTTCACGCTTTAGCGATCGTTTTTCTGACAATCGCTAAAGCGTGAAACCTAGGTCACAAGGTCACATCTATCAACAAAATCATTTTCTATCCTGATATTGAGCGCTTTCTAATGAGTACCGCGCATATAATATATAAATAATTATACATATATATATTTATTTATATTTATACACTTTTCATATATATATATATATATATATATATATATATATATATGCAGGTAAAGATAATGTAGTCATAGAAATCAAGAATCCACGTCTCCAGTAAGTTGGTTCTCTGTGTTACGCTAGTTTTTTCTTGCCTGAGTCCATCCTTCAAATCTATAAATCAGCCATTCGCCCTTGTATGGAATACTTCAGCCATATATGGTCTGGTGCCCCTGCTGTTCGTCTTAAGGTCTTCCACAAAATCCAGAGACAGATAGGCAATGTGATTGGCTCCGATCTGGAATCTCGTCTACAGTCCTTCTCTCACACACATGCTATCGCCTCACTCTGTCGTTTCTACAAATAGTTTCACAGTAACTGCTCTGACGAGTTACTTTATCTAGTTCCTAAACTGCATGAATTTAAACGTGCTACTAGCCTGGCAACTCGCTCCAACCTTTCTAATCCTATAGCTTCATGTTTCATACCTTCCGTCTGTGCAAGTACAGACCTATTACAGGTTTCCCTGATAGCTCTAATCTTCAAATATTCAAATGTAATGTCAATCGATATATCCAGATGCCTTGATCTATTCCTTGTCCTTCGCTTCATCCTTTCACGCCTCTTTACTCTCGATCCCACTCTCTGTAACTCCTTGCGTGCTGTGCCATCCCGTCTTGCATGGGGTGAAATGCTTAAAAAACATCATCTGACCATACTGTGAATCGGCTCAGGCAGGATAATAATAATGATCATACGGTGTTGATTAGCCTGCCAAACTGCCATCACCTAAAAGCACCCAATATTCAGCACTCTTTAATGTTAATTAAAAGTATATATATATATATATATATATATATATATATATATTATATATATATATCTATTTATGTCTATCTTGATCTATATTTCTGTCTATATATATATATATATATATATATATATATATATATATATATATATATATATATATACATTGTTATTATTACAAAATTTGTTCATTCTGTTTGTTTAGGCAGTTCAATCATTTACATTTAATTATGCACACTTTTCAGGTGTCATGCTTGATGCTAAAGCTGTTCAAATTACCCAAAAAACTGGAAGTTATAATCCGATTTCTCAGATCAATGGTTAAAAATGTTTTTTGAGCGAGTGAAGTCAGTGTATTTTGGCGAAAATCATCTTTCTCAGAAACTTGTGAAATCGTGCTACAGAATCACAAACAAATAACTGCGTAAAATAACTGAAAAACCAACCTCTAGTACTTTCAATAAAAATGGATAGAGCATGTAACTCAAAGAGAAAATAATTACTTAAGCAAGATGTTGACGTAACATACCACTTTGAAAGAAAATATTTGGAAGCAAGTCGCCTTCATTACTGGAAAGAGCAATAACAGTTAGTGGGCTTGAGAAACATATTTTCATAAAAAAATATTTTCATAAAAATATTTTATTAATTTCAACCAACAGTGATTCTCAGTGCTCGTTTAAGGAACGCCAAATATTTTCTCCTAAGGAAACGATTATTATTATCATTAACATTACCATCGGAATTACCTTGTTATTCTTTGATCGAATATTCAGTTAATAGTTGCAATCTCAGTGAAAAGAATGAAATTATGGTTAGGGCTAATACTAAGACTATGATAACATAAACCCTATCTTAATGTGAGAAAAATATTTGCCTGATTATAGACAATGGACAAAAATGTAGAAAATAGAATCTAAAAAATTGGCAAAAGTTTCAAGGTTTTGGTCTGATGGAAAACGGTTAAACTACATTTACTAATGAATGCCTAACTGTGTTAAGCAAAGATTTAATCTACAAGTAACACCAAATACATAATCTACAGTACACACCCACCCACGATGGCTGTCTGTTGCCTAGTTGGCTGCTCCATTCTTTCAACCGCCAACATCTTGCCGAGCCTTCAAATTCAATATGCTGGATTCCTATGAATGAAGATGATACAAATGATCGCGAAAATAAAAGTGGAGATAGTCTCAACGTAATCTCAGGAAGAGATAAATGGAAAGGAATAAAAAAAATTAAAAAGAAATATTGAAAATCGAAGGAAATAAAGAAAAGGAAAATAGAAAAATTCAATAACAAATCCGAAGAAAGTATATCTTACAACAGAACTAGGAAGATAAAAAGATCGGTTTCAAAGAAGAGGACTAGAAAAGGCCCACAAAATATATATATATATATATATATATATATATATATATGAGGAAATGGGGAAAAATGTTCCTGTTTACTTCGTTTTTTTATTTTTTTATTAAATCATTTCACCCAAAAAAAAGTATTAAAGCCACTAAGAAGTAAGGGGTTATCTAGTGTGAGAGATTATGAAAAACAGAAAAAAAAATTAACAGGAGAGAAAAATAAAAGGTACATGAATTAAAAAGACAGAATATAAAGTTTGACATTGCATTTATATTTATATATATATATATATATATATATATATATATATATATATATATATGTTTTTCCTAAGTAATAATTATTATTTATTTCTCCTGACTAGAGAGACACAGGTACTAATCCTAACGGTGAGCGTATATTTTCTTTAATAATCTCTCTCAATTATTTAAGCGGGTAAACTATAAACATAGTTTAAAAATAAATGTCTACTCGAATATGGATATCCAATAAAAAACAACTTTTTAAATAATATATATATATATATATATATATATATATATATATATATATATATATATATATATATATATATATATATAATGATAATAAAAAAAGATGGAGACTTTAATTATTCATTACATTTATAATTTTTATTTCGAGAAATCAAAACAAAACGCACAAGAATTCATTCTGATGAGATGAACATCTTGGTGTTCATGAAATAAAAATTATAAACGAAATGGATAATTAAAAGTCTTTATTACCATTATATATATATATATATATATATATATATATATATATATATATATATATATATATTATAATGTATTGCAATGTACATTGAGCTCTCCCTGGAGTTATATTTTCCTCGGATTTATCCTGTTCCATTGTTATAAAAATTTATTATATATATATATATATATATATATATATATATATATATATATATATATATATATATATATATATATATATAAATATATATATAGTAGACATTTTTTAAGTATAATGTGGTTTGAAAAAAAGACAGCAATAATAGGACACATATGGAGAATTAAACCCATGGCTCAGGTGAATAGAGTATAAGATGGTTTTGCAAGCTGTTTGTCTGTATTGACGTCTTAAGAATTGAAATGTTTTAAGAAAATAAATAATTAATCGGTAAATGAGAAAGTCACAATTAAAAGGAAACAGGGTGGAAATAAGAAAAATATATAAAATTAAAAAATGGCAGGAAACAAAAATGAAAAAAATCAAGCAATAAAAGAAGATTAATTTTAAAATAAAAATAAAGATAAAACAGTGAATGAGACGAAAATACAGAAGAGTAAAACTAATAAAGAAAAAAACAAAACAAAATGGAAACGAAAATAAAATGACAAAGAATAACTCCAAGAAAAATAACCAGATAATGAAGTAAAAATAGAAATATATATTAAAAAAATTAGAAGAGAGTAAAGAATATATAAAGAGAATCAAGAAAAATAGAGGACTGAAGAAAAGAAGAGTTTTGAGACGGAATTGGATGAAAGGGCCAATAGAAAACGAGGAGTAAAAAGATGGAGGGACTTGAAAGCGGTGTGATATTTGATTTGCCTCTGACTTGATTGATGACGTTAATTTTCAAATGGAAACCCCAGGCTGGTACGGAGTGGGGATATAAAGGTTCGGAGAGTCGATAGTGATAAAAATAGAAAAGAGAGTCAGCGAGAGATTAAGTGAGATGCGAACAGTGTAAGGAAGAAAGAGGCTAGGAGACAGGATCGGCGATATGGCGGGGAAAAAAAAACTGAGCCTTAAAAGGGGAGAGCACCACGACAAGAGACGATCGCCCGTGATCCAACACTCTCATTTCAAGCTTTCCTTTCCGGCTTTGAATATAAATGATGCTGACAGCATCCAATCGAAATAGGCTGCTCGGGCGAAACGAAAAAAAAAATACGGTCATTGGGATGTTGGTGGTAGAGTCAGAAAAGAATCGAGAAAGGAGCTATGGGCTGGAGGTTAGTAAGAAAACTGAGTATAAAGAAAGGAAAAATGTCTGGAGGAGGAAGTATTGGTGTGGAGGTGAAAGAGTGGATTCGGTGACGCTTGCTCGAAATATGACAGGGAAAGAGGATTGAATGTGAATTGATTTTTTTTCTTCTTCCACTTTTTATTTTCTTAATTTTATTAATGTACACTTTAGATTATTTAAGCTGTTGATTCCAATAGCATTGCATTTAAAAGGGATTTTCTAGTTCTACTTAAAATAGAACGCGTTCCCTAAAATAAAAAAGGTGCACACTGATTATGTTTTTCAAATAAAAAGTAATAGACGAAGAAACAATTCTTACAAATATAACATAAATGTAATTCCGACAAACATATTAGTAGCTAATCACTTTTAACCTTTAGCCCTTTGCATAATTAATATTACTTCCCATTCCACTGCATTGTTTTTCATGGCCTCAAAATTGCAGTAACTATTATTGTTAATTTCACTCAAAGTTGTTTTCTGTTGCCATAGCAGGATATGACAACACCACTAGGAAATGTAAACATTATTGTTCAGGAATCAGAATCATGTTCAGTGGCAGGATAAATTTTTTGTACAGCAAATTAAGTCACATACGGAATGATAAAGGTTAACTTACAACTAAGAACAACAGGTTTATCTCAACACTCAAACTGCAGGTAGGTTTAGCCACATTTCTATCTAGAAACACTTCCCCATATCGGTATATGTAAATGTAAGTAGCTAGATTGTATCAAACATCGGTTTGGTCACGTAGCGTACCTTAATTCATCAGCAGTCATTCAACTAATTACTGACCAAGTTCAAAGAGATTTAACTTCGGTGATCGAACGAAAAGCTCCGTTTCGATATGATATGGCCGTAAGTTATTCGGTTGATATTTATTTGAAATAATCTTGCATCTACCAAATAATCTTTTCGATATGTTTAAGTAACTATTGATATAAACTAAAGCGCCAAATGTTAGACAAAATTTGACATAATCAAGTGAATCTCTTCTGATGTCTGAATAACGAGATCTGCGTGAAGTTGCATAATATCGGAAAGATTAAAGATTCGTTAGGTCGGTATATCTATCCAGCCAAGATCTAGAGATATCCATAAATAATCTACTTGTTCATTTGAACTTTAGACATATCTGCAACATTTACTATACTTGCTTAATAGGTTTAAATCTGGTGTGGAGGGGGGACGTGGTCGAATTGAATAAATTGAAGTGTTCCTCGAATCAGACTCATGCTACCCGAAAGCGTTGACTGGTTGATATGATAATAAAAGAACTATCAAAATTGCAAAATATGGTAGACATGAAGGAATACAAATTGTTGCAACAAGTTCGAATTATTTAACACGTGTCAAGATAGACAACCGTTTCTTGTGGAGCCAACTAATTACAGTGAAACTAGCAGGTCGACACAGCACCCAGCTGACAGGTTAACGTCAAGCAGTCTCTTCCATACGCAGGCTTGAAACTGCCTGAATGAAAGAACGGTACAAATGACACATCTCCCATGAGGACTAAATAGCATTGTTCCACAGTTAAATAGTAATGTTTCCATTTTGAGGTATATTCGTATCTATTGGTTCATTTAGTGGTCGATGACAACACAAACAGCATGGAATTCCCAACTATATACAGTGCGATGGTTGATGGGCTGAGTGGTATCACCATTGAAATGGGGTGTGAATTGGTACAATATTCAATTTCGTTTGGTGGTTACAGATGACTACTAGTTTTTACTTCCACTAGGCGTCAGGGATTTTCACATTCCAGTATTCTCATATGTCTTTTATTCGCTTGTTGCTGTTCGCCAATAATAAAAAGAAAACATACAGCAGCTACTCCTTCGGATAAGGAATATTTATTCTTATTACATTCAAATATCATACTACGATCAAATGGTGTTATCAATGCCCAACTTAAAATCTAATACAACTTAGAAGTTTAGAAAATGCTGCATTAATAATAGCGTTAGAAATATCCGGTGTAAATTATAAGTTTCTATCTGACTATGTTTTTTTGATGACATATTTTAACTAAGTACAACATTTACATTGTTTGCTCGATTCCCCGCATCTTTATTGCCATATGCACGACGTTTTGTCCGTTATACACTCCAGCCGTTGTACACTTCGGACGTTGTACACACCAGCCGTTGTACACTCAAGACGTTGTAAATATCGGCCGTTGTACACTCCAGCCGTTGTACATTCCGGCCCTTGTACACTCCAACCGTCGTAAATACCGGACGTTGTACACTCCAGCCGTTGTACATTCTGGTCCTTGTACACTCTAGCCGTTGTACACTCCGACCGTTATACACTCCGGCCGTTGTACACTCCAGCCGTTGTACCTCAAGACGTTGTAAATACCGGCCGTTGTACACTCAAGACGTTGTAAATACCGGACGTTGTACACTCCAGCTTTTGTACACTCTGGTCCATGTACACTCTAGCCGTTGTACACACCAGCCGTTGTACACTCCAGCCGTTTTACACTCCGACCGTTAAACACTCCGGCCGTTGTACACACCGGCCGTTGTACACTCCAGCCGTTGTACATTCAAAACGTTGTAAATACCGGCCGTTGTACAATCCAGCCGTTGTACATTCCGGCCCTTGTACACTCCAACCCTCGTAAATGCCGGACGTTGTACACTCCAGCCGTTGTACACGCCAGTCCTTGTATACTCTAGCCGTTGTACACTCCAGCCGTTGTAAACACCGGCCATTGTACACTCTGGCTGTTGTTCACTCTGGCCGTTATACATTCCATCCGTTGTACACTCCAGCCGTTGTACACTCAAACCGTTGTAAATACCGGCCGTTGTACACTCCGATCCTTGTACACTCCAGCCGTTGTACACTCCGATCCTTGTACACTCCAGCCGTTGTACACTCTAGCCGTTGTACACTCCAGCCGTTGTAAACAACGGCCATTGTACACTCTGGCCGTTGTTCCCTCTGGTCGTTGTACACTCCGGTCGTTATACACTCCGGCCGTTGTACACTCCGGTCGTTGTAAACACCGGTATCTTCACACGAACTTCTGATTTGTGGAACCGATTTCCATGACGATGCTTCCCAGTTCACTTCAATCTTACTTTCTTTAAGCTTAGATTTTTCGTCGTTATCTTCCCCACTTATCCCAATAAAATATGCATCTTACTTGTAACACTCGAGAGGTTCATGGACTTTATACACATTGGATATTATTGTGTAAAAAAAAGAGGAAAACATTCTAATTTTGTAGACGTTGTACGGAAAGAAAAAAAATAATTCAACGAGAAAATAATGAGATGAAGAGATTATCTGAGAAAAATATCATAAGTAATACACGGGCTTATTGGAATCAGATTAATCGATCTACTCCAGTGTGCAAAATGAATGTTTCGGTTCGAAATTCCAACGTCTATCACCTGAAGAAGGCCGAAGCTTATAACAGCCGAAACGTCGTGGCTATAACAATAAAGACGAGGAGAATAGTCCGAAAAATGTAAAGAGGTTAAATAGTTTTTATCTATATCTCATTAATTGTTTAGGTGAGTATCCAATATTTTTATTATTCTTTTCCCATGTCTTCCAAAGATATACTGCCAGAGCTACACTACCACCTTACCTCAACCGTCTGAGTTATTAACTACGGCATTAACTACATGGAAAATGTCCATTCATCAGAAAAATACGCCCATTTATAAAACCGAATGTCGACCAGGAATTGTTGCTAAAAACAAAAAGAATTGACAAATTGGCATCGTCATATTCTTCAATCAGTGAATTCAATGGTATTAGTAATCGGTAGATTAGGAATATTGGACATATAGGAAAACAGAAAGGAAAATAATAAATTCTACCAGACAACAAGGAGATCATGAGATTATTTGAGAGAAAATATCATAACATAATACACGGGATTATTGAAGCAGATTTACGTAACCAGGGAAAGAAAAATGAAAAGAACAATAAATATTTTGGATACTCGCCTAAACAAAAGTAACCTGATGATATGAAATAATACATGGACAGTATTTCTAGTGATATATTTAGGCCCTTAGGCAAGCCAAGACGTGTGAAATTTTGATGTAGGGTTTAACTATCGAGTTGATATCGGTAGTTTGTATATAAATAGCGAGAACGAAGTGGATTCCTGGGGTAATGTAAGATTGATTAGGACAGGCTAAGTTTACGGGAGAAAATACAAAAGGAAAATATAAGCTGAGAAAATCCCCAAAACAAGGGGAAATATCAAAGGAAACAAATAAATGGATATTTCAGTCAAAAGAGATGAATGTGATGAGATAATATGGATATAGATGGCCAGAGACAACGTGAATATAACAGAGTTTAAAATAATGTGAACAAAGAATTAATCTCTTCGATCGCATCATGTTGAAACCAAGTAAGAAATCATGAGAGATTAGTAAAGAAAATGTTTTCTCTGTATACAGGAGCCCAATAAGACTTTGCAGCAAGTATTTCAGTGTCAAAACATTAAATATGTTTGAGCAGGAACATTGTATTGCTTGACATTCAATAAATGACTTTTATTTAATGAAATATAAACAACATTTCAATAAGATATTTTTATCATTTAAAAAAGGAAAATCTTTTACATAGCCTACGTTACATTTCCAATATATCAAAGAGATGAACAGAAAACCCATGAGAAGCAGCAAAAACACAAGTTTTAGATGAATCATGAGTGAGAGTTGTATCCATTTTTACTCGCTTCGTTGGGTTTACTGGCATATTAAACTCTATGTGTTATTTATGCCGAAATCTAAATAATGTGAACAATGGCTTCAACTAAGTATGTTTGGAACACAAATGTATTCTTTCTTCTACAGATAAAATTTACAGTTGGTCATTTTACTATAAATATGTATTGTTGGTAATTATTTTTTTATATCAAAACATATTTTTTTATTTTACTATGAAATGATTTTTTATAATTTCATATTTTGTGGGGTTTGTGTTTAGGGTTTTTACATTTGCTATATTTGGGACACTAACAGGTGCTACCACCCCGGGTCACAGTGGACCTGAGAACAACAGTAATTCAGATGTTGTTTCACGCTTCTCAAAAATCTCCCAATCAAAAGCCTTGCTCCTGGATGTAGTTTATCGGCATGCCGATAAGTGATTTCGACTAACCGATATGGAATGACCCGGAATAAATTAGTAAATACGATGGAGGAATTAGAACTCGAAGAGAACATCTGAAGACATGTTGACAATGTATTAAAAAGATCAGCAAGAAAGTAACTTTCTCAGTTTATCAATCGGATCATTTTCAGTGACATATTCTTTAAGGCAGACAGGAAAAACAATAATGGCTCTTCACATATTCCTTTACTTCATAAAATAAGTTTTCTTGGAAAATATACTGGAATGGTTTCCAATATATTCAATAAACGATTGTCCTTATCCTTGACTTGTAGCCACACAGTCTACTATACTGATGAATCCATATCTGGGGTTGGGATACGAGAGGAATTAATGCTTTATCCAAAGGCATTAATGGGAAAAACAAAACTATTAGGCAGCAATCTGAAATCTGCTCGACTATTTCACCTTCAGAGCCGATAACAATGACGACACACTTATAAATCGGACACAAGTTCGAACCAGAAGATCATAAGAATGAAACAATAAAAAGATTATTGTAGACCGTGTAGCAACTTGGAAAATGGATCGCATTAAAACTGGAAGATGTATAAATATACAGAAGAATAGAAACATTTGAAATGATAAAATTCAAATTAAAAAATGTCGGAATAACATTATTTGGTTCCCAAAGAC
>CAHIKZ030002201.1:1142500-1190000 GCA_903632075.3 Acanthosepion pharaonis
GTTTCCATTAGAGCCGCAAGAGATTCAGCTAGATGATCAAATGTCACAATGTGGTTTCAGTAATTAGAGTATGTCCTGATGTCATGCAAGCAGTAAATATTTGTGTGTGCGACACTAATATATTCGCGCATGCCGTAAAAACCATCGCCTAGCACCATGGCGTGAATTGTTAAAACTTTCGCTTGACTTTTGTGTTGGTGAAGGGATAATGTAAACGAATCATATATTATTACTCATTAATGTTCCTCCAGTACAAAACTGATAGCCACTCAACGTAGAGGGTTAAGGAATGATGTTCATGTGTGAACTTACGAAATATAGTTTATGAAGTTATGTAGGAGTGATAACATATAACTCTAGACTTGAGGAAGTTAAGTCTTCAGAGTCTCGCAGGAATATTGCTTAAGATATTTCTGTTGACACTGCAGTCCAAGAAACGTTACATTCTGTAAATAATGATAAATACTCTCTAAATACTCTCAGCAAGGTGTCCTTGTTTAGCAGTTAGGCTGGCCTTACCTCCCATTCAATATGTAAGAGCTACGATGAGATGATGCCTGACTCGCTCAGTTACTCACCTGCAACTGATACTGTATTACGTCAAAATATAGATCAGGCGGGAATTATATACCACAGACAGACACTAGCTGATCTAAGGGAAATTTATTGGTTTACAGATAATTTAAATTCTTCCCAATAAGAGAATAGTTTTAGGGATCGAAGTAAGTGCTAATCCTTAGGTGCAAGGTCAGATTATTATGGCGTTTTTATTGGAGATTCTTGCCAAAATTAAGCAAGTTATACAGGCTCTGCTAATAGCTGAATAGCTTTGGTGCTTTCCTGATGGAAAAGACACCATTCCGATTGTCTTATTCTGAAGTTATTTTTGTTTTTTTTGTTTGTTTTTCTTTTCTTATCGGATGTTGCATTTAATCAGTTCAGTTAAGAATAGTACTTCTCTTATTTCAAGAAGAAATTTTACTGAATGACCTCGTAATACAAGAGGTATCCCCAAAGAGACCAGATACAGAGCTTCAACTTCATTGGCGCAGAATCGTTTCTGATGGGATTTACGGTAGCCCATTGTCGTAAACAATTCCTTTTCTATCGGCAGTTTTAACTGTTTTACAAAACATGTTTCTTATAGTGTTTGAACAGCGAATCCTAAATTAATTGATATTTATCCGTTAAATCTATATTCTCGCGTTTCACGTATCAGCCTGATTAAAGTTGCAATATGAGCATTGGTAAAAACATGCAATGATAACAGCAAAATTTGCAATATGAGCAATGGTAAAAACATGCAATGATAACAGCAAAAAGTTGCAATATGAGCATTGGTAAAAACATGGAATGATAACAGCAAAAAGTTGCAATATGAGCATTGGTAAAAACATGCAATGATAACAGCAAAAAGTTGCAATATGAGCATTAGTAAAAACATGCAATGATAACAGCAAAAAGTTGCAATATGAGCATTGGTAAAAATGGTTGTTGTTTAGGTTTATAATACCCAGGAATTCATACACAGATGCCCCAAGTGGATAAAGGCGTTGATTAGATCCAATGACAGGACCCAAAGAGTGTGAGTTCAATACCCGGTTAAAACAGTGGAGAATTTTCAGAGGGAAATGAACAGGATATAACTGATAACTGATATCCCTTAAACATGGCACGTGGAACTAGAACAGTCTACACCAGTGAGCGAATTAAAGGGTTCAGTTCGATATTCCAACAACCTGAAGAAGACCGGAGCGTACAAAAACATTCCAACAACCTGAACGGCCGAAACGTTATAATAAATATGGATAGGGACAATAGTCCAAATAATGTACATAATACCTCATCTCGGAAATATAGTCAGTCACTTCTGAAACTATTGAAACATGTACATTCTCACTGATGGTACCTTCTCCATAAACGGCTCATATGTTTTTCATTTTCCTCTACTTTCATTTTAATACAAAAAAAATTAATTTCACAATGCGTACGCGGATTGTAAATAATGCGGTTTTAATGTACCACTTTTCAGAGTAAGTAGATATTCTTAGATTTCACTCATATGTGAAACGAAATAACCTTTTCAGAAATAATCTAATATCTTTTGTTCCAAACAAATCTTTTTTTAATCGCAGAAAAAACTTTATTAAAAGCATTTTACGTGTTCAAATTCTGCTTCTTGTCTTCAATTGACTTAACGACTCATTTTTTGACACGATAATATAACTCAATATATATCTATTAACAGTTATATGAAATAATGTCATAAACTTTTAGTATTGCATAATATCAATGACTGGGTTGTTTCCTCTGTCCATATATATATATATATATATATATATATATATATATATATATATATATATATATATATATATATATATATATATATATATATATATATATATATATTAAATATTAATGATCAGAGTTGAATTAGACCAGGAAACATTTTTTAAATTATTTTAAAAATGATAAATCATGAAGAGGTCATTTGGTAAAAATCGCCTAGTGATACCGTAATCGTGAAACCAAAGTAACGGATTCAACTGACCTCCTGATTTTAAACTTAAAATTTCGACATGATATTTTTTAATTTTTATTTTCATTTTCCACACGTGTATTGAGAAATTTTAAAACTACTATTTTCTGGGCTGATTCAACTCTCACCATTTACCATTTATGTATTATATATATATATATATATATATATATATATATATATATGTGTGTGTGTGTGTGTGTGTGTGTGTGTGTGAGAGAGTGTGTGTGCGTGCGTGTGTCTGTGTCTGTGTGTGTGTGCGTGTGTATATATATATATATATATATATATATATATATATATATATATATATATATATATGTACTGAATAAGCATTTAATGCGCGTATTCAGAAATATCGGGTAAGATGTTTATAATTATAGGAGTCTCAATTTATCACAATAATTTCGGTAAAATTGGAATGTCCAAAACAAAAACAGCATCATATTCTGTTTCCTGCTTGTTTAATTTTCTCATCAGTAATATTTGGTAGCTTATGCTGAAGATTTATTGACAGCAAGGCTCCTTAATATTCCAAAATTCTCATTAATATTTCGGTTGAGTAGAAATGCCATAGTTTATCGCATCTAATATTTTTCTTGTATTTCACGTTTTAGGCGTATATTACACGACTCCAGAGAATGGCTATAAGCATACTGTAATAATTTCATTTTTATAGTCCATTTTTGTTTCAGCTTAATTTGATGTAGAGGTAGCATTTCATGTGCTCAGTATATTTTAAATATTGACGCCTCAAATTCCTGTGACGTGGTATTAAAGGAGGCAGTTTCAAGGGAGCCATTGTCCCCAGGGTGAGATTTCCAGTCCATGAGGAAGTCCAGCGGCGGTGAAAATGGGTTTGCTTGTTTTTCCAGATTTCCCACCTGATTTTCGGATAATGTTCCCTAAATCTGTAGCTGTCTCGATCTTGGAGGTCCCACAATCGGATCGCTTCTTCATTTGCGAAGGATTCTTCAGGAATCGTCTAACCTTGTCCACATGACGTCCGAACATCTCCGCAATGATATGAAGAGAATTGCCTTTAGCACTTTCCTTGATGATGAGAAAAGTTTTTTCATCGTTGAAGCCTTTTTCCCGTCCTTTCATTCTTGGTGAGGGAAGATATTATCGTGGGTCATTCAAAAACTGTCGAATCGAAAATGAAAAAAAATATAAAGGATATTACACAGTATAATGGAAACCTAACAATGGTATTGCCATGTTGTGCAAACCTACAGGGAAATATTTTGTCAAAATCAATTCACAGAAAACCAAGAAATCCTAAATTTCACTACCAAGCTATTAGCATGATTCGATGTGTACAATCGTGATTAATGTTACAGTTTTTTTGCTACCGAAATATTATGCCTCTTCAATGTAATTTGTAATTATATCAGAGTGAAAGAAAATGAAAGATTTTAATAATGAAATCTGAATATCACGGATTAACGAAACAACTAGTTAAGAAAATATTAAATAAATATATAATATTATCCTATCTTCCATCTAAAATATTCTTCAATTATTGTTTTCCTGAATCTAAATACATTCCACCACTAAAACCGAATAATAATAATAATAATTATACGTTCTATATTTTCCTTCTAATTGTCTTAATAAAGCATCATAAAAAAACTTCACATTGTATGTGCGTCTATTAGCCGAAATATATTGAAACAACAGATGCCCCCGACATCTGCAATCATCGTGATTCTCGTGATAAAACAAGGTCCGTTCTAATCACTGATATTTGTTGCCAGCACTTATTCGGTGTGCTGGTCATAAAACATTGGCCAAGTATCCTTGTTTAAAAGAGATGCAGATAAACGTTGAAATCATCAGGCCAGTCAATGAGAGATACGTGAAAAACAATCACTCTCTAAGCTCTACTTAAGCACAAGTCTACAAACGTGGGGCATGAGTCAATTTTTTGTTATCTAAATGACCGCACGTATCGAAGAGATATATCGTTTCTCTAGTCTATAGTGGATGTACAAAAGTCTAGCCATCCGAGTTTTGTTTGGGCTTCAAAACCAATTATATTGGCATATGAAAATTAGAAAACAAATAACTTTTTTTGTTACTGCCAGAAGGAAAAAGAAGAAAGTGCTTGTCTGCCCATATCTGTACAATGTATTGAGTGAGAGAAAGTTTAGTTTTTCCTGTCTCATTTGTTATCGAAGATAAGGATATTTAGAATGTGCAATGTTGCTATCAAATACAAATATGAATCAATCCAGCTGGAAATTCAGAAGTAAAAATTATTATAATTACACATAATTTACACGAATATCTACATCTTTGATATTTATGTCTTCCGAGATATAACTGAAAATATATGTCTTTTAATAGTCAGTCGAGTTTAATATATTCTCCACACAGCGGAACATCTCCCTGCTCGTTTTGACTTTCCGTAAACTTAAAAGCCCGCGTTGTAGCATTCACGAGCTTGTTCAAGTTATTTTTTGTGATTTTTTTTTTATATTAAGACCGCCTTGCAGGTTAGTAAGTGAATGCATAGACGTAGGTTAAGGGGGAATATAATATAATACGGCAATTAACGTCGCATGGATTTTTTTTTTCTTTAATTAAATGTAAAACAGACTTACCATAACGTTGGCGCAGATTCAGGAAATGCAAACTGGTAAGCGGGTGCAAATCTCACCGTTGATCGTATATCTGTAGACAGCAGACAAAATAATATCTGACTAGCTAATCCAAATCTCGATGCCAATATAAATGTTAAATCTACCTCCTGATATAATAATTTTATTTTATCTTTTTTAAATTACATCGTAGACCGATTTATACAGAGAATCCCCCTGTTTACTTGGCAGAACGGATTTGATGTTGCAATAACCACAATTCGTAATGAAGCCAGTGTAATATCATTGGTGATCTCTACCGTTTAATTTTATAAATATATTTCAAGAGGCGCATTGGATTAATGGATAGCGGTTAGGGTTGAGGGATCAGAGAGCAGAGTTCGAATTCCAGTCGAATCCATTGCATTCACTTACGTGCTAATACCCTTGGGAAAGATATGAATCCTAGTCTTCTGTCTACAGGACATACAGGGGACTATAGCTTTGGATGGCAGCTGGTCTACCGCAGAAAGAAATGACAACCTACGCGATAAATCTACCTAGTCAGTCATGTATCGAACGATACATGATCGATTAAGCTTGTATTACACATGGCACCTAACTAACTGGATAAATTCAAGAATATCGTTTATTTAGTGTATACTGGATGTGCAAAAGATCAGCCATCGTAGTTTTGTTTGTACTTAAAAAAAACAAAAAAAACAATTATAATGGCATAAAAAATTAGAAAACTAATAACATTTACACGAATATCTACATCATTGATATTTTGTGTCTTCCGAGAAATAACTGAAAACATATGTCTTTAAATGGTCATTGTAGAATTACTAGAAATACAGGCATACAGAATATTCAGCCATGTTTAACCTTCATGTCCACACACAAAAAATACGGTCGAAATGGCGGTTATTTCTTTGACACCTCTATCAATATATAGTAATGTATTTTGACTCTCTGGGTAATGTTTATTTAGATTATAAAAAATATGAAGTAAAATTGATTATTTATCTTTCTAAATATTTTGAAAAGAAATCTTTTTATTCAAAACTTTATAAAAAATAATTACAAAATTATCAGAATAAGAGGAAGATGAAGAGATGCTCTCAATTAATTTTAGTGATTTTATTTGCTAAGGGAAAAAGAAAAAAATGCATTTTTAAAGAATTTATAATTGCAATTACACTGCGTTATATGATTATCGAAATTTTCCTGTTTACGGAATTTTTCAGAAATTTATGAATAAATAAAATCATATTTATTTCTTTATGGTAAATAATAAATTTTACACGATAGTTGATACACACATTTTTATTATGTAATTGATATAAAAGTATTCTTGCAAATAATTATGGGTCCTGGGTAAGACGATAAACTACATCCGACAGCAAAGCCTCTGATCAGGAGGTTTTGAGGAGAGTGGAACCACCTTTTAATTTCTGGTGTTCCCAGGTCTTGACCCTAGGTGGTAGCACTTGTTAGGGTCCAAGATTTGGGCAAATAGTTAACCCCCAAACTGGCGTGAAAACGTGTAAAAATAGGTTTTAATACCAGCAATACATTTTTGTAAAATATTATTACCAGCCATGTATTTTAGGAAATAACTATTACAAGCAATGCATTTTTGAAGGGAGTAATATTACCAGCAATACTTTTTGGGAAATATATTACCAGCAATAAAAATCTTGTCGTCATTAAATAAACCATTGAATTTCATATGCCGTAAAACAGACCAAACCAAATAAGTATTCCAATAAATAAATAGATTTTAATATATTCATGGTCACTTCTCAAGATCAAAGAATATGTATAAATCCACTTTCGTATGTTTGGGTGTTATTAAAATTCTAATCATCGCTTTTTAAAAACAATAAACATTGGCGTGGTAGTCAAAGTGTATACAATAATGGCGGTGGTAAGGAAATAACTCTCCTTTTGAAAAGCTGCCTTTTGCGGACATAGATGTTAAGTATTGACTTATTTTAATTATATTATTAATTATTCATATATAGTCAGCCTAACAGATTTCATTCCATCGTTTCGGTAGATGTTTTTTCCAGCCTTCTGACTTTAGGTTTAAGATTAGAGAGTATTCTACAAATTATTCAGGCTTGTTAGCATTAACTTGTGTGTTCTACAATATTCCTAGTATTGTTTGAAATGAGGATGCGAAATAATGTATATTATTCCTTTTTATATCATTTCCAGCACAAATTTTATTCTGGGACCTTCATCGGGTGTCTTCTAATATAAGTGAAATCATTAGAAGGAATATACACTTTGTTTTATGAATTATTTTTATAGTTTTATCCTTTACTGTATTTGTTCACATCAGATATTATATCTATTATTATTACTTTTATTATTATTATTGTTTCATTTCCTTTGATTTCTGGTCTGTACACACTTCTTTCCGGATGCAGCCCAAAGATCTACAATCAAAAATGGCATGATGACATTTTCCATTGAATAATTAAAAAAATATTTTACTACATAGATAAAGCCCTTCGTAAGGTGTGGGTTATAATCGTGTGAGCAATCTTTTTTTTATTTCTTTGAGGCATGGGCTTCCAAGTATCCCTTCAATGAGTATACTGGGACCTTTTCAAACCAATCCGAGGGCTCCAACTACAACAGGGGTTGTTGAAGTTCCCATGTGCCACATTTTTGATTTTTGAGATTTCAGTTTCAAAATCATTGTATTTTGATAGCTTTTGAAGATATTAAAACATACATTGCAATCCACAGGGACTGTCATATCAATAAGGAGGCAATATTTTTATTTGCAGTCTCTAATAACAATGTCAGAGCGATTAGCTTTGAT
This sequence comes from Acanthosepion pharaonis, assembly GCA_903632075.3. Lineage (NCBI taxonomy): Eukaryota > Metazoa > Mollusca > Cephalopoda > Sepiida > Sepiidae > Acanthosepion > Acanthosepion pharaonis. The sequence continues at coordinate 1,150,470 of CAHIKZ030002201.1, forward strand.
TGTTCATTCTTCTTCTTCATCTTCTTTTATTATTATTATTATTATTATTATTATTATTATTATTATTTCTTTTAATTTCTCCTGTATATACATTTCCTTTCGGGTTTCAATCAGATATCTAAAATCGGCAATAGCCTCATGGCATTTTCCACTAAAAAAAAAAAAATAGATCACACGCATTTTACATAGATGAAGCCCTCCTGAATATGGGAACTCTATTTGTGAGTACAATTAGTTGCATTTCTTGTGTGTACTACCAGAAACCCCTTCCCTGAATCTATCGGAACCTTTTCCAATCAATGCGAGGACTCCAACTACAACTGGAAATATTGATGTCCACTTGTGCCAAGTATTTAAGATTTCCATTTCAGTATCCTTGTATTGTGATAGTTTTTGCAGATCTTCAAAGATACAGGGACTGTCATGTCAATAAGAAAGTAAGATTGTCAATTGCTTGTGCATATTTATGACACAATCTGCATTTCGGGTTAACGAAATTTTTCAGCATGTTTTCATGTTAATCTCTATCTATTAAGCATTGGTCCTGTGTAGCAAGTATAACCTTCCATTATGTAACCACGTATTATAATTATTATGTTATTTCCGTTGATTTCTGTTGTATACTGATTTTCCGGGTCCCAACAAGAGACCTAATGTCAGAAATAGCATCATGATATTTTCTACTGATCCTCATTTTGAAAGAAACTGCCATGTCAATAACAAGGCATATTCTGTTTATGTGGTTTCTTATCACAATGTCTGGGCGATTATCTATGATTGTTCTGTCTGATTTGTATTGTAAAGTCCCATAAAATCGTTACAGGTCCGATAACTGTAACCGGGTCTGCTTGATGTTCATATCATTTTCTTTCAGTTTTCTTTCCAGGAAAGGTTGCCTACATTTCAAAACAGATATTGGCCCACTCTGTCATGCCGAAATATTCCTCTGACCCTACCAATTTGCCCGCATATCGAATAAACACAAACATTTTTTTATATTATTTACATTATTCGTTCCTCATCTTCATTGGCATATTCACAACATTTCGGCCGTTGTTAATAAAGGGGTCGGTTCGAAATTCCAATCACCTGAAGATAGCCGGAGTCTACAACGGCCGGAACGTTGTGAATACGACAATGAAGATGAGGATAACAGTCCGAATAATGTAAACAATGTAAATAATTTATGTGTGTGAGTATCTAAATTGCACAGAATACCAATTGATAACATTGTAGTAATATTAACATATTTCACTTCATCACCGCCGGATTTTTTTACTTTATTTTTCATTTCATAATACAAGTACATTGTGGATAAATGGATAAACAGATCAATATTACTCGACTTTTCTAGTTATTTTAAATTTCGACGCCAGTTTTAAATAGACAAAACTTACAAATCTCTTTCAGACACACTTGTCGATTTGTTGAGATGAATAATCCAAATGTTATGTGGATCAACGTTTTTCTACTGGTCATTTAAATTTATCCGACAGGACATTTGTGATTCGTTTTTATGAGGAGTGACATGAAAAATATTAGTTGGAAGAAAGAAGGCTGAAAAAATTCCTTCGCTAAATGCTGGATTACATTAGAAAACCTTATATACTACTGATTAATTAGAAAAAATTTCTTCATCTTCTTAATTGTAATCAAAACCTTGAGGCTATTTTAAGCAGAAACTTTCTACTTTTTTTATTTTGGGAATTTTAAAACGGCTTCTTCATTCAGATTACTTGGAAAACAGGTTCTCATTACTCGGTAGAGGCTAGGGGATATATCCAAACGTTTTTTTTGTTTTGTTTTTTTTTAGTACAACACTCAAAATGATAGAAACAGTTCGATTTAAACATTGCACACCAATGAACATTCGCTATGTTAAAGTTTCAGAAAGAAATGTAGGATATTTCTTGTAATAACAGAAATGTCTCATTTTAGAATTTAAAATACAAATACGGTAATAGAATGTACCGGGTAAACCGTACGATTAATGCAAAATTTCTGGAGTTCTTTGTCCAGCAAATTCATAGAATGACGATGCTGCATTTAAGGAGAAATAATTAATATAGCTTAAAATGTTATGAAAATCACCCTGATCCTCTAACAAAGGCCCATTCTAAGGCTATTCTGTTAGTATTTACCCTTCATATCGATAGATATACAAGCTAAAAGACCTATTAATTAACTACTATGAATTAAAACCCCTTCTCAAAAATAAGGCAATGCTATCAGATCGTTAACGAATATGGTAATTTAAGTATAAAGAACCTTGAAAACGAAAATGACAAATATGGCATATTAAAACTACTATCTGTCTGTATTTCTGAGATGAGGTATTACGTACACTATTTACATTATTCGGACTATTGTCCTCATCTTTGTCGCAATGTTTATCACAACGGTTCGGCTGTTGTACGCTCCGGCTTTCTTCAGGTGGTTGGTATGTCGAACATGGCGACAAAGTTGAGGACAATAGTCCGAATATTGTAAATAGTGTAAAACTACTATATTACTGGAGCGAGCCGTGTCTGCAATCATGAAAACAAGCTTAGTAATAAGGACCGAGAGCCATTATTTAAAAGAGTTTAAAAAATATGCATTATTGTTTATTAGTCTACGCATTTGGTGGGCAGATCTTATAGAAGAAAATATCAGAATGATCTCTTTCTGCAAGCGTGAATATCACTTCGTATGTGAGCCAACTATTAATTATTGGATGGATTAAGCGCGTTGGTATTTGTACATGAACAACGTTGTCGACTTCTGTTTAATTGTTTAATTTTCACTAGCTAAACAGAAAATCATTAGAGTAATTAGAAAATATTTGTGAATTTAATTTGGCTTTAACATTGTTTAATCAGGATTTCGATACTGACCACGACTTCATTAAAGATTGATTTTCAATAAAATTTTCTGAATTTATATACAGTGGAGTAATAGATAGCTGCTCGGATTGAGGAATGGGAGAGCCGAGTACGAATTCCAGTCGAATCCATAACATTCACTTACGTGCAAATACTGTTGGGAAAGGTATCGATCCTCTTCTTCTCCATACCCAGCTATGGGTAAATAAGAGTGCAGACCGAGTTCTATAGCCTTGGATGGCAACTGGTCTACCGCAGAAAGAAATGGCAACCTATTGCGGAAAAAAATTACCTCGTTTATCATTTATCGAAAGATACATGATCATGCATGGCACATAACTGACTAATACATATATGTGTGCGTGTGTTGGTGTTTGCTTGTGTGTGCATGTATTATGTCTCTCTCTCTCTCTATCTATACCAATATCTACATCTATCTATCTATCTATCTATCTATCTATCTATCTATCTATATATATATATATATATATATATATATATATACATACATACATACATATATATATATATATATATATATATATATATATATATATATATATATAGTGATATAAATCTATGGTTTTAAGGTGTAGCACACTTTAAAACATATTGAAAGGTACGCAATGCAGGAAAAACACTATAAGCGGGAGTTATTTTTACAAAGCCCAATATCTTCCCGTGGTAGCGGTTTACAGATTAAAAGCCACCGTTTATCCGTATATGAGAAAAAGATGACCGTTACCTCTAGACTTGAACAGTTTGAGGTTGTAACTGGGAATTTCTTAACAAAGCAGCTGTTCATGGGAAGAAGCTGGTCGAATGGAACTTTCATTTCACAAATGGAATACGAAGGTTATGTGGGTTATTCTCTACCATGTACGTTGTGTCGTGGGTCTTAGTCGTGAACATTAAAACTGGTGGAAATAATGAATAGCTATGGAATCATTGCTTGAGTCTTCGCAAATATAGTTCTTACTAACGGATAGGTCCGGAAAGGCAGTTTTTATGGACCAGTCTTCAGAGTACTTAGCAATTATCAACGCAGGCGTCACACAGGAGTCACATCTTCATGGGAATTGCGACAGAGTTTGTGACGTTTAATCTGTGAGAAAGGTGTTGTAGTGTAGAAAATAATATGCCTGCACAAGCACGCGGAGTCGCTTTTCAACTTCTGCCCATATATAGCGGAAGTACTCAATTTGGGGCCTGATCTGGTTCCTGTAAAAGTAATGGTTCGCAAGTGGAGTCAGGTATTTGCAGGAGTGGTACAAATAACGATGATTTTTCCAGTATCCTTAACGATGGATTGTATGTACAATAGGTGCGCAAGGCATGGGGCCTCCGTTTGGGAACATCTGTTCATTCTGATTGTTGAAAGTTCTTGGTCCGATCGGTGATTACGGAATCTAACCTGTTTGATTTTCGTTGTATTGAATGGAATCAACCGGTTTTGTTCACTAGTGAGCTGCAAGAACTCGGTCAGTGGAGAGAACAGCTACGAATCTCTAATCATCAAGAATTTTGGAGCTGCGCCCATATACCGTTGTATCATCAACATATATATATATATTCACAGATGGTCGGAGCATGCTCTTAGGCAAGATCATTTGATCTGTAAAGTTGAAAGGGGGTTGGTCAGAGAAGTGAATTTTGCGGTACATCTAAGTTGATGATTGCTAAGACCTCTGAAGACTGGTCATTAACAGTTACCTCCACGGACCTTATGCGTCAGAAAGTACTACATTTGAGAAGACTCTCCTTGTGTTTCCATAAATAGTGATCTTGTGCTGATTCTGTAAGTAATAATCGACACTGAACCAGGCCGATCGAAACCCGTACAGGTTGTCGTTCAATATGTTGCTCCTATGTAGGTGGTCAACAAACGTCTTATTCAAAATAGCACCCAAAAGTCTGCTAATGATACCAAGGAAACTGATGTGTCTATACTGAGAAGGCAATGCGCGCTAACTCGTGTTCTTGAAAACAAACACCTAAGGTCGGTGACAATTCATATATATATATATATATATATATATATATATATATATATATATATATATTCACGCAGAATTAAACCGGTATTGTTTAATACAGAAACAGTATACACGTATATTTTAAAATAAAACAAATAATGTCATACTTCAAGGGTTAATTGCACATACACTACGCCCACATATTCATGTAAATGCAATCTTGAACACTTAGAAATACACATCCATATTAAACCAGACCCTCCCAAACCCTCATTCACACATGCACGTGGACACACAGATACAGACACACACACACACACACACACACACACACACACACACACATATATATATATATATATATATATATATATATATATAAAGCATTTCGCATATTTATTATTCATACACTTGTTACTCTTCAAAGATCAATCGCTTACCGATTGGCGTATAAATGTCTCCATGCCATGTTTTTATTTTACCCGCCAAACCCATCCAGATGGCTATTGACGGCGTCAGCTTCGTCGAAGACTGCCATAAACTGCAGTCGAATATCAAGGCAAATCTAATTTTGGTGAAACCCGTGAATAAGAAATGTTCATTAGAGGTCAATGACGTAGTAGAAGACACATCACTCTCTTCCTCTTCAGATTGACTAGACGATCATTCATATTAGTTGCTATGTTCAGTCTCCAGGAATGTAACTTCATCAGTATATCGACGTTCGAAACTTTGCAATGACTAATTCTTCAATGGCTGATTGGAAAAGTCATTATGATAAATAAATGATTCATCGACTAAAAAATCCACATTGAGCCACATAGAGAAAAACACTGAAGAATATCCTTACTTATCAATACATGAGTAAGAGACAAATGCAAGAAAAAAAAAAACTCTGCTTTTTTAAATACTATTTGCCGTAAAATGTCCATCATTGGCATATAATAGATTAACTTCGGACATCACGTCGTGGAATAAAAGCTTTCATAACTTCGACTACTTAAAGGAATCGATTCATATAAGATTACCTTAAATTGAGTCTTTCACTTGAGAAAATATCGATACTATATTCTACTTCAATCAAATCTTTTTGGCATCTTAGTAATAATTATGATGTCTGTAATTTTATGGCAATGTTGTGAATAAACATCGAAATAATAGAAAATATAACAACACTTTCAATTTTTTAACAGTGTTTTGATCGTGTCTTCAACCACTCTGGCTTACGGTCATATCACGTTGAAACACGGCAGATGTAGTTGACAAGCCGGAAGAGAGTTTACTAGCGAGAAGTGTGAGAAAAAAAAAGTTACCATAGAACTTAGTGAAATTATTGGAACCTGGCAGTTAATATATTACCGTACTTATATTCTCGATGTCAAGCTACCAAGAGGAAAGTTTTCATCAGAGCGACTATCATGAAAATATCTGTCTATATCTCTGAGATGATGTATTATGATTACTTTCATTATTTGCATTATTCGGACTCATCTTCCTTGCCATATTCACAACGTTTCAATCGTTGTATGCTCCTGCGTCAGGAACAGATGGCCCAGTGGATAAAGACGTTGGTTAGATCCAGTGACTCAGTACCTAGATTGATGACCGCTTGGGAATACTAAGTAAGCTTGTATGTGCGGTTGGTGTAATCGATAGCGGCTCAGAATTTGAAGTCGGAGAGCCGAGTTCCAATTCAGATTGGGTTCGTTATATTCATTTTCAATACCGTTGGGAAATATACGAATCCATCTATCCTATCTCCCAGCTGTGGGTTAATTGCTAATTGCAGCAGTAACTCATTACGGTTTCCCGGAAAGTCTTAGAATCCAAAAATATTTCGTTGCCTTAAATAACGTTCAAATAGTTGATATGCCGTATTCACTCAGTCAATCTTCAAACGTTATAATATTATAATGGCCGGTTACTATTCTTGTCGCTCTGCTAATGTGCTTATGCAATCGTTATTAAAAACGCTTGCTCAAACAACACAGTCAACCTATTGGTATAAACCAACTATTCTGAGCAGACCTTATTTAGTGTTTGTGAAAGATCGTATAATCTGGTGTGATTAGTTTATTTATTTATTTTGTCTAGGCCAATATGCTCAAACCCTCGATCACGATGACTTGTGACTTTAGACTAAAGAATGATTACTTAAAACTAATTTCTCTCTCACTGCTTGGGTTAACCTGTGTTTAATTTTCTTCTCGGGCTCTTTCTAAAGGTGCCGCATATTATGAAGACTTCGCCCAGTAATATTATGCTATAATAATTGTGTTTGCCCCTCTCTCCGTTATTTTGACAGCCGTTTCAGCCTGTCAATATCTCATATATAATGGAATATTCTGTTTTGATCGCGCTGAAAAAGAGGAAACACCCCAATTGTTTTCAGTGAGAAAAAGAAAGAAAGAAAGAAAGAAGAGAAGAGAGTGATAAAAGTGTTGAATGTCTCTTACTAGCACCTGCTAAATGATGTTCTATTCCGTTTTGTTTGTGTAGTAAAATAAAACACATATCGAAGATGATAACGCGTTTTCTTAAAATCTAAAAGTATTTTATGGCCTTTAATAACGTACAAAATATTGATAAACCGTAAGAAGCAAATCAATCAATCAATATTATACTTGCCGACTAATATTTGTTTCAATTTTCAGCTAGTTTTGCGAAATAATCCCTATTAAAGACGCTTGCTCAAGCCACATATCCTGTGGATATATACCAAATATGCTGAAACACTACTTGGTTTCAGTGGGAAAATGAAAGACGAGGGCGAAGATAAGCGTGTTTAAAGTCTCGTGCCAATATCTCATAAATAATAGACTCTTCTGTTTTGACTGCATTAAAAAAAAACAAAATACATGAAAGACACTAAAAATGCTTTCATTGAGAAATGAAGGAAAGAAAGAAGGATAGACAGAAGGTTTTAATGGCTGCTTTTGTGAAATACATATGTCAATTTCAAATCTTTTCATATGTTAGCACTTCTTAAAATAATGAGCAGCATTCATATTTATGGTTGCTATTGCAATATATTGTAAAAGTGGTTAAGCTTAAATATTTGACGATGTGATATTGGAATTTCTACGGATATTTTATTGTCATATATCTTGTCTTTAAGCTTATTCACCCATTAACTTAAGAATTAAGTTTCACCAGAATATTAAAATAGGAAAACCATGTAATTTTCACGGATCTTTCTACTTAATACTATTGTAATATTGTCGTATGGGAAAATGATATATGCATTTCATACGCATGATTATAATTATACAATGTATACGAAATATATATAAAGCAATTAAAAAAAACTAATTATTATTATTATTATTATTACAGTTAAGAGAACAGCGCGATTTAAGTAAAGATAAAGAAAAGAAAAAATAGTCTTTGTACAAACGTTTGTACTGATACAAACGCACAAAGGCCAATAAAGGGGAAAAGACTGGTTTGGTCATCAGCTATCTTATACCTCGCTAATCGGAATCACAACCCATTCATTCGTTATAATATATTCATTCAGCATTTCAGAATGTATCCGGCACCATTCGCACTTTTATGCATCAAAATACCTCACAAGCATTGGGCATCTACTGGGGAAAAAATCCATGCCATGAGTTAAAAATCTCAATATATACAATTGTGTATAAATTATATATATTTATATCTGTAAAAAATGTTATCAATGAAATGATGTGGCGGTGGGGGGAGGGGTGATGATACCACAAAAGAAGGAATGATGTTAGTAGGTTCTTTCCACCACAAAACAAGTGTGACCGCTGTATTCTATCTTCCAACAAAATCAAAAGGCTCGCTAAGAGAAGAGAGAGGGAAATGCTTTTTCTAATGTATAATTATATATGGAAGAAAAATAATTGATTGTTCAAATCGATTCGAAATTAAAGTGAAAGAGAAACGCTTAAAAATGCAATACTTAACCTGCGAGAATACAGATTTAAGTTTGTATTTCATAGTATGTGACACTTTATGATATCCCAAAATAATATTATTTGTATAATTTGACAATGCTCCTTTCAAAATTAGAATTCTATTCTTTAAGTATTAATACATTCTGCTTACGGGAGTTGAATTTTTTCATCATTTCACTCCTAGAAATGCAATAAAGTCACTATGAGACAAGGGGCTATCGCGTGTTAGGCAATAGGAGAAAAAAACTACTATTCAGGAGAAAGGACAATGAAAAATAAAGAATTATGAAGACAGAAGATAACGATTGACATTGCATTTAAATATTTTGAAGATACAAGTTGACTGGAAAGCAAGAAGCCGGAAGAGATTTCCACAAGCGAGAAGAACGGTAGGAGAAACTTTTAGCATAGAACTAGCGATCACACCGGTAAAATGATGAGACATGGCTGGCAATTTATCACTGCATTCATAAAATGTACGTAAAATATACATCTACCAATTTCATTGGATCAATTACCATGAAAATGCACAGAAAGTTATTGCTGTGTAAAATGGACTGAAGTCAAATACCAGATCAGGATAAAATGCAATGCAGATTATTCTTTGGATTTGAAATGGATATACGCCTCTCTCTGACTCTCTCTCTCTCTCTATCTCTGTCTCTCTCTGTCTGTCTCTCTCTGTCTGTCTCTCTCTCTCTCTCTCTATATATATATATATATATATATATATATATATGTTATACACCCAACGTGTTCTTTTTCTATTTTCTGCATACCTACTACTTATATATATATATATATATATATATATATATATATATATATATATATATATATATATATATATGAAAATATATAGAAAATAGGAAGGAACTGGTTAGGTAAATAATCCAAAGTTCCTTAGTATTTTAGTTATTATTTTTTAAAATAGTGCTCGATACAAAAGTAGAGCATAAATATAATTATTTATTTAAAAATATGATTCCAAATCGCGACATAAGAAGTTCCATGTTTCAAAACAAGAGCCGAAAACTTCAATATAATTATTTAAACTATTTAAAATAATTGAGTTAAAATAAGCTCTGTTCCATCTTCAAGCGAAATTTTTTTTGGAATAACGTGTTTCTGAAATTTACGTGTTTAAAAAATTGAAATCAAAATTTCCATGGTAACAGCTAGGGCGAATTGTTTAAGTCGGGTAGGCGGGTGTTGGGTGTTAATAATAAGTATCAGTATAGAGTTACTTTCGTAGATGTCAAGTCAGTGAAAGGTGGAGGTGTCTAAATTTGAAACGGAAGATGTATTAACCCTCGTCTAGTTTCTATCAACTAGTAAAATATAGTTTCTACTAAATGCCAATATCTCCTAAGCGTTTCAAATTAATACAGAATTTTAAAATATTTAAAACTTAATAAATTAGATTAAAGACAAATTCTTAAAATGTGAAAACAATTCTTGTAAAATATTATTACTGATAGAAAAAACATTTTTCTTAAGGCAGAAGTGTCCCTAATATGTCTTATTCATGAAAGAAGATAAAAGTTTCTTTACTTAAATTGTATCTTAGGTTTGTTTTTTTTTATTGATAATTTAAATGTGCCAAGGTATTCAGCTTGATCTAAAATAAACGATGATCGGCACAAAATGTATTTTCTCTAAAATTCATGAAATTAAATACGTGGGGTTTAGAAGATATAAACAAAAATTAACCATATTTTAAAACAAAAATTTGGATAATAATTTATTTCATTTATTAAAATTGTTACTTCATTAAAATCCGACAATTATTTGATTTTGTTCTTTAATCTCCAAAAAGAAGCTAAAATTTCTATACTAAATTTTATTATCCCCCCACACACGCATTGCAGTCGAAAGAAAAACCAGATTTTTAACAAAAAATTCGAACTTTCTAAATAGATCAAACATATAATTTATTAATAAAAATCCTTGAGTTTTCCCTCTTAATAATAGCAAATAATTTGACAATAAAATTTTCTTTTTATGAAAGTTAGGTCAGTTTTTTTCATCATGGTATGCTAATCTTTTAGCGAATAAATGGATATACCTACTTATATTTGATTTCTATAAAAGCGTAATACTTCCAAACGGTATATGCTCACTTCGTGAACAACTATTCCCTTTTCAATTTATTTTCTTTCTTTTTTCTTTCTAACGTTATGACGACAGCAGACTGTAGCGAAATTGATGAATCACTCAGACGTCGATTTGTCAGGATAAAAACTCCAGGGATTAAGCTTTCTGTTATTACAAAATAAGTTAATAGATCTATGTGTATAAATTCTAGAATGTTAAAAGATTTACGTTACAGACGACGGCTGTCCAGTAAATTGACTTTTCAGCAGAAACGTGAGATAAAAAGTTGTTCCCTGATGTTCTATTTTGAAACAGCAGAGGTATTTGTCGTCAGGTAACCGAAGAATTTGTCATAGAATTGTTTCGGCAGACATTGCCATGCCATTTATGCGAATTAGTGTATTAGTATGTTCTACTTTTGTCGAAGCAGTCGTCAGCAAAAACCATGATTCTAATCCAGTTATTTCGAACGATATAATTTACACCTAAGATTTGACTGGTTTGGTCTTATGCAAAACAATATGTCAAAAATTGTAAATTGGGGAGCGTCTGCAAATATTATCGTTGTACAAGTTAAAGAATTCACGAGAATAAATCTCTTCTACGCATACATTTTATTCAAATTTAGATTTCACAGCCGGCAAGTGGGTGTGTGGTAACGTTGTTTTCACTGAAAGTGGGATTTACATTCTCCTGCTTATATAGGATACATTATTTTGTCCATTTCAGTTGCGTTTTCATAAATTTACCTGCCCTAGGGAAATCTTCAACGTGTGCACATCATAAGCGCAGCTTGAACGACCATTTTTTTAATTGACGACTCAGCCGCTGACATACTGGGAGACGCGGATCTGCACTTAGATCATTTTTCAGGTCAACTCATCAATGCCCTTAGATTCTATGACGTCACACTATTACAAGTCTATTCCGCTATCAATCAGTCACATACTACACGTGTTTAAATATAACATGTAAACTTTATTGTTTTAGGACTGGCGTTTGGTACACTCGTTTGTTTACGTAACAAAGTAAACGTTGCAGTGTATAACGATGGCGGTGTTCCGCTGAGTTTCATTTTCTCGTTTCATAAGTTCAGACATTTACAAATAAGAGTCTCCATGCCATCTACACAGGGCCGGATAGTCATTCTCATCATCGTATATCATTGGTAAGAAGGAAATTCTCTTCAGACTGCATTTTCCCAAGGGCCGCTGCTTTTTACAACAGATTCCCGGGAGAGTGATTTTTCGACCACTACAATCTCGAAGTCCAGGGGCAAACGTTATCTCATTATATATCATCGTAATCTACCATTCTTACTTCGATAAGAGTGTCGCTTTATGTTAGGGTAACATAGAGAAAAATCATGTTCATATTCTAAGGGTTTTTCTTGAATCCCACTTTAAAAAAAAGATAATGTCCTTTGCTTATAAAAAAATCTGTATACTATGTTCCTCCTAAGACCAAGTTGAGGATTTTGAAAAATTAGCGGCAATATTAAGAAAATTAAACTGATCACAGTGACTGATTTGTGGGAGAAATTGCAGAAGGTATGGGATAAGATCACGTCAGAACAATGTTACAAATTAATAAAATGTTGCACGTACATGGGGAGAAATATTTAAATATTATGGTCAGTACACGTCATATTAATATTCGGCATCCATTTTAAATTGACAATTTTATTAATCGAAATTTCATCGGTATTTATAACTGTGCTCTTTCATTTTGGAAACAACAGTTTGCAATCCATTGTTTTCATTATAGAATTAAGTTTTACGTAAATTTAAACATTTTTAGAATGTTTTTTATTACAATTCAAGACTCGTAGCATTGAACCGAATATTTCATTCAATCTACAAGAGTACAACTGATTTCTTTCTGCATTCTCTATATATTTCCTATCTTTTAATGTTCAAATGTTTGATAAAATATCGCTTGTTTATTTCTTCTACTGACTTTTCAACACTGACAAAACCAACATAAATTTTACTAGTAAACAAAATTGAGCAATACATTTTCCGTTAGTTTTTATCAGCTTTTTAAAAATTATTTTGCCGATAGCATCATAAACTTTCTTCAGCAATTAAACCTTCAAATTAATCCATTTCTTTCTTTCTTTCTTTTTTTAGCGCATATGTGACAGCCGTTTTCTGAGATAACTTTAAATTAGTAATTATCTTCTTCATTCGATATTTGATAGATATCTTATTCTTGACTCGCAATTTGAAGTCTTTTCTAAGTTCAGTAATGTCTGGTAAAACTCCCTTGTGGAAAGAATTCATTATAGTTTGTAACCGTAATAACCTATGTAACCTGATTAAAAGCAAGTCTTGATGACTAATTGCACTTTGAACGAGGGCCTCTGCCTGAAACGTCTCACCCAAGCTCACTCCAGAAATCAAATGGAAATCATATATACTTTACATCGCTGAAGATGTTTGAAAAATACTTAGTTCTTTGTACAGCTTCAGAAAATGCCTGACTCCTTCTGCTATGCTTTATTTTTTAAAGTACTAGAAAAGAACCCCACCAAAGAAAAAAATGAAGTATTGTCCTGCATCTTAACTCGGTCGATTTCAAACGCGTTCTCGCAAATTTGCGGCTGATGTATTGGATTTAACCCAAGAAACTCTCTGACAAACGTTGCTTGCGTCTCGTTAATCTATTGGAATGTCCATGGAAGATGTCCAGGCGAACTATATTCCTAGTTTGGCATTTGGAGATCGTCTTTTGTTATTCTAATGCTATTTTACACGTTTTCAACTTAGCTGTTATTTCTTTGATTTATTGTAGCTTTTATCTTTTCGTTCGTAATTTATATATCATCAGATATATTTAAAATACCTTCCACGATAGGGTAATATTAACAAGTGTTCATTTTTCGTCTTATTTCTGCTAATCATATGCTTAATCAATGGTGGAATGTATTCCATTACTCTTCGCTTCTTCTGTAATGATCGTGCTTTCTAAACAAATATGTATTTTTCTTTTTTTTTTCTTAAAAATGTGTATTTCAATCAATGAAAACCACCTATATTTGACAAACGTATTGTTTTTTGTCACACATTTTTTTCAGAATATGTATCAAAATATTTTTATAATATTAACTCTGCATAGATTCACTTTAATTATTATCTATGAATAGCCAATCAGTCTTAGTAAATCTAGAGGCGTGGTTTCCTGTTGCCTTTAGTTTAAAAATTAAATGCTCTCCTCCTCTTCGACTTGACACGCAATCAAAGTTTATTCATTCCATTACTCGGAAAAGAAAGAACAAATTCATGTCTTTCCTGGTATATTTGTTGCGAAAGTAAACGCAACAGTATATCGAAGAATTTTAGTGTCTGTTTCTCTATTCTTTTTAAAATGATTATATCATGTAGACTAGCCACACACACATCTAAATATCCAATATACTGTTATTATAAATAGTTGACAGACCCCAGTTCCTTGATTTGTACGGTTAGAATTCGAGATAGATATTCCAATTTGAAGCAGATTACCATTTTCTTTTTGAATATTGCATTTGTCAAATCAAATGAATCATGAAATTAGAATCACTTGATTATTTCATATTTGTATGCAATAATTATTTCAGAAATTAAATAATTTGATTAATTACACGCTTTCGACACCCATAAACAACCACTTACTACTTAAATCAAACATTGTATTAACGAAATGCATTCGAATCCAATCACTGATTTCATTTATCATAAATGCCTTTGATGTCGACGTCATACACTTTCCTCGTGTCACGTGTGACCTTCGTCACTCAGTCTCTCATTTCATGGAATGAAAGTATCCCAAGTGTTACGGGTGCTCGAAATCGAGCCGGACGCCCCCCCCCCCCCACCTTGATCGTTGATCTTATAGATTATTAACAAAACAAAAGGAATATTCAAATGAAATTTCGCCATTATTGTTATTCGTTTATTTCCACGCCATAGCCCTGAGCGCTCTTTATCATTTTATGGCCGTCTTGGGACGAAAATCTTGCCATTATTTATTTATTTATTTACTGTTATGTTCCAACGCTGACAATTTGCCTTCTGCGATAACTAATAAAGGAGGGAACGTGTGCCCACTTCTCTTAGTCATTTACTCAGGCAAATGCTAAAAGTCAGGTTTCTTCTTTGTTCCTATTTCCCGTAATTTAGAGTTACGGGTTGGTGTGACAGTTTTGAATAGCGGGAAAGTAACTGCGTTCGAATTTGGGTCGAGGCTATATGTGCTTACGTTTTTTTTTTTCATTTTTTAATCATTTCACTCCAAGCAAGGCAACAATATCACTAAGACGCAAAGGATTACTCGAAGTGAATGAGAATGACAATACTTTAGAAGGAATCAGAAACCTCATCTTATCAGGAAAAAAAACGGATATACCTCTACACCTGTTCAATAAACGAGAAAACACTGTGAAACGTGCCACATTAATGAGCTACAAGCGAGGATTTCTTCCAGCACTAAAGGTCTTGTCAACTTCAAACACTTAATGGTTTAGGAATAAAATACTTCAGAAAAGTCAAATATTTTAAAATTTCTATAAAATTCATACAGTTATTGTGTGTCCAATTTCTCCGTTGTTTTTAATTTATCTCTTTTATGAAAGCAACATCCCGGTAAGCCGCTAAAATAGTGACACATAAATTTATGTTGTTGGTAAATCGTTTCCAATTATTTGTATCTACATAGAGTCAAGAAATTTAATTTAAATTTATTGGCAAAATATATAATATTTGTCATGTGTTTTAATAATTTTACTCATTTTACTGTGCTTCAACAAGAATTTTGGTCTTCCTATAAAAGGTTTTTATTGAAATGTGTCTATATACATATTATATATATATATATATATATATATATATATATATATATATATATATATATATATATATTAAAATAATAATATTACATATAAAAGATCAGTAATATTTTTAATCCGATGTGTATCAACGTTCATCAGATGGCAATTATTTTTTTTTATTTTCAAGAAAGCAGTTTATCGATACAAAAAGTAGAGCAAAATATTATAATTATTTTCTTTTTAAAAATATGATTCCATCATTTTTATAACACATTATTTTAAGCAAAAAAAATTCAGATTTTTTTTATAAATCAAAAAGCGATGCTAGTTTCCTAGCATCTTTTAAGACATTTTCCCTTTTTCTTACATACATCTCTTTGACAATGGAACAAAAAAAAAAAAATCTGAACTGCAAACTTGTTCTTTTTCAATTTGTTTAATATTTATAATTAGATTTACAACTGTAGTTTCAGTTTGTAAACATAGAAATTTCTTTGTCGCGATGGAGTTATATTTTTAAAAGGAATATAATTATATATATATATATATATATATATATATATATATATATATATATATATATATATATATATATATATATATTAACGATATATATTTTATATAAACTTTAACAGTTTTGGGGAAGTTGTATGACAAATTATAAGGATGTTTGTGACGCGTTTCATTCTTCAGGACATCATCGGAATAAATTTTTTATGTCGACAGGACTACACATACGCACGAAAGATAAATGAGGGGAATTTTATAATTATTTTTTTATAAAGCAGGCATTTTAAGGACCAGTGACAGAATGAAGAATTCATTTAGAGTCTTCTTCTTTTTTTTCCATCATTTTGTGAAAATCAAGTAGGTATTCCAAAACGGGAATGGTTATTACTCTTCGTACAAAACAATTGGTTCTTTTTGTGAAATATGAGAAAATCTATGGGAAGAATGGTGAAATAAAATAAAGAGTTTAAAAGAGAAGATAGAGGGTAAATTTACTGTGGTTGATAATTATGATTGTATTATGTATTACTCTCTAAACTGCAAATGAATTTGGCTACATCAAAAAAAATCTAACAGATCCATATACCCCTTGGAAATCTTTTATATATAAATAGGTATATATATATATGTTTATATAAAAAAATATATGTATATATTATATCTACCAACATAACAAATTTAGTCCGATGAATTGCTGAAGGTCGACATGTATATACATATACAATATATATATATATATATATATATATATATATATATATATATATATATATATATATATGTGTGTGTGTGTGTGTGTGTGTGTGTGTGTGTGTGTGTATGTATGTATATTATGAATGAACAGATATATAAATATATATATATATATATATATATATATATAAAGTTTGACAATTAATTTGAAACATGTTTATGTTTTTACATTCTTTTTAGATACAAATATTTAAGTAAATGTTCTGTTTATAATTACTAAATAATTATAGGCCCGTAAATGTCGTTAATACATTTTAAAAATGTCTGAATATATATGTGTGCGTATGTGTATGTAAGTGTGTATATGTTCGTGCGTGATACATTACTGACAAAGCTGTTATTATATTATTTACATATATTATTCAAAATTTCTTCATTGTCGCATTTATATCCTTTTTTAATAAATAATTTCCATTCGTTAAAAAAAAATGTCTATTGTGTATAAATACATTCCTGAATATTTTATTATTCCTGGCATTTTTCTTTTTAATAAAGATTTCCATTCGAAAATAAAATGTCTATTCGAAATTTCTTGAATCTTACCTGGACCCGACGTTCAACAACGAAGAAGAAAATATAAGTAATGTAATTAACGACAACTCTTCATCAAAGACATACAGCCATAAATTATCAGATTGTATTTTTAAAAATGTTTTATTGATATTTTTTGTATTTTTTCTCTTCTATGTTGCTGGTTTATAGATATTACAACCACGATACTGAAATAAATTCTATCTTCGAAATGATACTTTTCCCGCTTTAAACTCTTTATTTTGTTTTAGTTGGGGCTGGTGTCAGAACCTTACAATTTTAATTCATAAAGTCTTATATGCAATAATGTTAATGGTTGAGGTTCTTTATCTTAAGAAGGAGTTGAATTTAAATATTGTCCTTTCTTTACGATTTCTTATTTAATTCTCAATGCCTCTCTACATATTAGTTAAAAAAGAACTAATTGTTTTGTGCGAAGAGTAATAACCATTCCCGTTTTTAAGTAATAATTGCCAATATTTACTTAATTGATTTTCATCACTTAACGATAATTATTCATGATATAGCAGAGATAAATAAAGTTTAATAACTTTTTCATTATAAATGTGTATAGCAAAACTGATAATAACTTCAATTCTTACAAACCTAGAGGTTTAACCATTGCACAAAACAAAATGCAAATACTCACTGGTCCTTAAAATGCCTGCTCTATGATCTGATTGGCATGCAACGCGATTCGAGTTAAGATCACATCACCAAGTTACAATTAATGCTACAGATGTTTAACTCGAAATACGGACCATATTATACTTTATGTATAACATATCTTAATTTGTACTCGCTGAAAGATTTGTTACTTATGTGTTCTTGTAATTAGTGTGATGGAGACAGATTAAATCAAAAATGATCCCTTCATTCTGATCAAATCCAGCGACCTAATATAGTACACGTTTACTTCATCATATCTTTAAATTGCTTCAATCACTCGCTTTGAATATAATTGCCATAGACCACATTTTCTTTGGTGTTCACACAAAACATGCTAGATCTTAGGTAGATTTTTTCTCGTCATCCACATTCAACAAAAACTTAAATTAAAGTTTATATTAATTAATCTAAAATATTAGTGACAATATATATAAGTGTAATAACTATCCCCGCGCTTAAATAATACCACCAATGTTTACTTAACTGATAGTTATCAATAAAAAATATTTACTGTAATCGTATTTGTTATGCCTTGTCCTGTATAGCTGGCCACTTGTATTCGAGGACAGCCGTTTGCTAGGTGCTGCACACTGGGACTGAGCGCTCCAGTCCGATAACATCAGAAAATATCCTTCCTGCCAAAACGACGAGGGTGAGATCCGAACCCGGGTCTCATGGTCAGAATTCGAACATTCTAACCACACAGCAAAATTCCCATTATGCCTAGCACAAATGCATGAATAAAAGAGAACAAGTTTGCAGTACTTTCTGTAACAGATATTGATACTTTTAACCTTCGTGCAAGAAATAGCAATGCATTTAGTGCTTATTAAGTAGTAATCTTCAAAGAGATGTATGTAAGAAAAAAGCGGAAAATGTCTTAAAAGCGAATATACCATGGTTTATTTAGTGAGGATGACAAGCCTCCGGTGAAGAAGTACACAATTCTTTTTAAAATTTGAAATTAACCCATAAATTATGTGAAAAAAAATACCTGTTTCTTTTTATATTTTGATTTGTATTTTTAAAACGACTATATAAAAATCAATCGGAAATTCTTATTCTGTTTGCTTAAAATAATTTCTCTGTATTTTATAAAAATTTAGTTCAAACAGAATATGCATAGCTGTATGTTAATGGGAGTGAAATTACTTTTCTGTCGGGAAAGATGTTCTCTGAATGTTTCGGCTGTTGTCCTCAAATTTGAATGTGAAAGGTTTCTTCTATTTGGATATAAAACGCTTTGGTAATAAAAATGAGCAAGTTGGCGCTATTTTTTTAATATAGTAACTCTGGAGGACATTTCTGTACATAATCAAGATGAAAACCTAACGGTGGACTGACTCACAGCTAAGTTGATTTTTGTGTTTGATCTGATGAACGTTGATATATAGTTCATCTTCTTCATATAAATCGTTCACATATTTCTAATAATAATTTTGAATTTTGTGACGGGATAAAAGATGCTGTTATACGGCATGAAGATATATACTGCGTAGACAAGTATAATTTATATTGCGAAAATAATATTTTTGTTGAAAATGATTTGAGTTATGATTATTTTATCTCTCTAGTTCTCAGTGGGATTTTTGGTAGGAAAGCCACAACTTCCGGTTTACTCTTAAAAAGAATTCTACTTTCAACAGACACGCCCTTTGGCACTTCAAAACTTTTCAATTATATTTTAATTAAATATGTATATTACAAAACAGAAAATAACTTACAATACCTACAAACCCAATGACTTAGATGGTGCACAGAGGAAAATGCGCTGGTCACCACTTGCCGAAATGCTTGCTGACTGAACTAGCTGGTGTGCGTCGGAGTTCGTCTCCAGATTCCTTAACCAATTTACAATCTAACCTACTGACATTTAACAAGATATTCCGATAATAATAATAATAATAATAATAATAATAATAATAATAATAAAAACTTTGTGTTTAACTCTATGTTAATTTGCACTTACCTGTTCTTTAGTTAGAATTTTAGAGTCATATTAAAACAAAAACGATTCCTAGTTCTGGAGACATCCTACAGTTCACATTTTCTTCAACAAACCTTTTAATTTTTCCAACCGCCCCTATTTAGAAATAGCTGTTCTAGAAAACATTTTTCTTTGGTGATCAGGCAAAAATTAGTCTATCTTAGATACGAAGTGTTTTCACATCAACAACAAAACTGAAATGTCCTTAAAATTCATATTAATCAATGTCATATATTGAATTTAATTAATCCATTTTAAACCACAAACCGGATCACAATGCTCTGAAAATGTGAAATCGCGCGAATTTCATCTATTTGAAAATTAGCTACTTATTTATTTCTATATTTCACATTGTTTACCTATGCATAATTATACATGTGATTGCCAACCATTGATTGACGGAAGTTTTTACGGCTTATCAGTCATTTGAGAGTTATTTAAAATTGAAACATATTTTAGTTTGAAAGAATAATTGGATGGGAAAATGGATTTTCTGGTGTAAATATTCCAATAATAACAATAATAATAATAATATTCAGACATCGTGATCAAGATCACAAAACAGAATGTGTTTCCTTATTGACATTGCAATCCCTGCAGATTGTAATGTAACTTTGAAGATCTTCAGATAAACTATCAAAATACAAGGATTCTGAAGTGGAAGTTTAAAAATGTAGAAAATGAGGATATCAGTA
Organism: Acanthosepion pharaonis; assembly: GCA_903632075.3. Lineage (NCBI taxonomy): Eukaryota > Metazoa > Mollusca > Cephalopoda > Sepiida > Sepiidae > Acanthosepion > Acanthosepion pharaonis. The sequence continues at coordinate 1,171,288 of CAHIKZ030002201.1, forward strand.
ATATCAGTTGTAAATGGAGCCCTCGGATTGATTAGAAAAGTTTTCGATTGACTCTTGGAAAGTACTGCCTTGAAGAAATACAAAACATAGTACTCACGAGTACAGCTCTCAAATTACAAACTGCTTTGTCCATGTAAATGTGTGTACTCAGATTTTTTTAACAAAAATAATTAGTGGAAAATGACATGAATTAATTTTTGTCCTTAGGTGTTTGGTTGGGTCCCGGAAGGTAATATGTATGCAACATAAATCAAAAGAAATACTACTACTACTACTACTACTACTACTACTACTAATAATAATAATAATAATAATAATAATAATAACAACAACAACAATAATAGATAACGCTTAAAGTTGGAATGGTATGATCTTAGTCACTCACAAACCTACAATAAAATGATTCCAAAACACATTGAACCGAAATATTTTATGGAAAACAAGAATAGAATAGAAACCAAGGAAGAAATCATGAGGCATTTAAGTCAGATACAAAATGTTGAAATGGAGGAAATATATCAACTCCCATAATTACATCCAACAAAGCATAACTTAAAAAACAATTACAAATTACAAAACTCAACAACGCAGCACTCAGATTAATTCTGGATGAGGTAGACCAACATATACATCTCAACGAAGCAATATATGCATCGGCAACAAAATTAAACATCAATGTAGCGGCAGTCTCAGACATGAAGATCCACCTTGGAAAAGGAATATAGAGAAAGAAATTGAACAACTTAGGATTGAATTATCAGTACTCGGTGAACAGCAAAAGGAAGAAATGTAAGGACTACAAAAGGCAGAGGAGGCAAAGGAAAATACAAAATTAGGAATGAAAATAAAGTCTTATCAGCTAAAGATAAAAATAAAAGAAACAATATAAATGGAGACTCAATCAAGATACTACAGACATTCCACTATCTTCCAAACCGATGCGAGGAAATTTTACAAAGAAATAGGCAAAAAGAAATTGAAGTGATAACCAACACCAACAAGGAAATAGGTTATACAGTTCTGGGATAAATATGGGCTTGTCCTAAATAGAATAAAAAAGAAGCCGATTGGATTACGTAAGAGGTAGAACTGATGAAAAATAAGTCAGAAGAATCATGGGCGAGAATCACAGAAGATGATGTTGAATGTGCACTGAAAATAGCACACAACTGGAAAATTCCATGAATAGACACAATTCCTAAATCTTGTCTCTATTATCTAAGCAACGCACGTAAAAATCTAACTTTAAGAAATGGTCAATGATCCTACTAAAATTTCAGCATAGGTAAGCAAAGAAATCGCCTTTCTTCTACATAAGAATCGTGAGACTAATGTACAAAAAAAAATACAAAAAAATTACATGTATTCTCACTACTTACAAAATGTTGACATCTTTTCTGACAAAACAGACATATTTCTTTAAAAAAATGATACACTTCCCCTTGAACAAAATAGATGCAAACGTGGCTCTTACGTATGTAAAGACGAATTACTTATTAATAGAATGATCTTGGAAACTATAGTAAAATCTCAGTGCTACCTGGACAGATTATCGTAAAGTATTCGATAGTGTACCCTATTCTTGGATCTTAAAGTCTATAAATATATACAAGTTTTCACACATCGTCATCAATTTCATCAAACAAAGTATATCAATATGGAAAGCATCACTTCTACTCAATCATATAAATGAAGTCTCTAAGTCTGATGAAATAAACATCAACAGAGGAATATTTCAAGTCGATTCTTTGTCTCGCTTACTATTTTGTATATCTCGAATGGCATTAACTAACGAACTTAACAGGACGGTATACAGCTATAAGATATCTGAAAAGAAAATAAGCCATCTATTTTATATGGATGACTTAAAGTTGTATGCTAGGAATGACTAACTTGAAGGTCTCGTGAAAACAGTAAAATGCTTCAGTGGGGACATTGGAATGGAATTTGGTTTGGATAAATGTTCTAAAGCCATAATTTTACGAGGATCGGTGCAACATACCTCCCATATTAGATTAGGACCCCGGGTAATAATAAAAAATTTAGAGCAAGAAGAAGCTTATAAGTGCCTCGCTGTAAATAAGGGTAAAGTAATTCACCATAAAAAAATGGAAAAAATAGTGCGAAAAGAGTACTATAAAAGGTGCGACAGATATAAAGAACTGAATCGAATTCTCAGAACAGGATTATGACCATTAATAGCACTGGCTTCCCAGTGGTCCAATATAGTTTCAACATTTTGAACTGGAAATGAAATGATATTAGATGAATGGATTCTTAGAAAAGAAAATTTCTTTCTAAGCATAACAGACATATTCAGACTGTATATGCATACACCGTAAAGAAGATTAAAGATATATTATTCAGCTAGAATTGTCATACAAGACTAAAACTATTGACTTACTAATATACATGGAAGCAACAAAGGACTGGATGATACAACACGGAAAGAGAAAAAATATGAAAGAAGGTTAAATCCAAAAGAGATTTACATTCAGTACATTCTGTAGAAAAATGAAACAGAACCGAAGAACCAAAAAAATGCAGCAAAATATGAAACAGTAAGCTAAGTATAAGTCTTTGACATATGAACCAATGCTGGCAAGACAAACTTCATCATGACCAATATGGAGAATGTGCTAAAAGTCGATGGTGATAAAGTTAACACTCATCGATGCTTACGAGCATCTGGATTAAAAACGGAAACGGTAGGCTTTATACTTACAGCGCAAGACCAGAGACTTTTCCCTTGGAACTTTCAGTCAAATATAATACATAATAGTGTGAATCCAAAATGCAGCTTCTGTGATAAATATCAGAAAACCATAGACCATGTAATCTCAGGATGTTCTGTGCTTGTGCCAAATGAATATAAAAATCATCATGATAAAACTGGGCAATATTTACCCTGGACAACGTGCACACATTTTGGAAAGGAAGTTAATAAAGACTGGTATGAACATCACCCAACACGAGTTACAGAAATAGAAGCCATCATAAATGTATGGGCTTACACCATCTTTACAGAGAGGAACATTGACGAAGATAGGCCGGACATAACTGTCAAATACCAAAAAGATAAAAACTTGCCTGCTAATTGATATAGCACACGCAGCGGACTGTAACATATCAACGAAATGATTTGAAAAATTATCTGAGTATAATGACCTGAGAATCGGAATAGTAAACAGTGGGAAAATTGAAAACAAGAATAGTACCAGTAATACTCATAGTAGATGCACTTGGAATCATAAAAGAGAAACACAACAACATATTAAAAAAAACCCTGGAAATCCTAGCTCAAGAGAAATACAAAAGATGTCCTGATCAGTACAGCTCACACACTAAGAAGAAATTTGTCCATGCAACGCTTATTGATCCTATGTGAGATAGAAGAAACAAATCAAGAAATGTAACCAAAATAACGCACCACTACCTGTCTTAGGCCTTCCTGCAGACATGGTAAGTATTATGACCATAGTAGAAATCGAATGATGATGATGATGATGATGATGATGATGATGATGATGCGAGGAGCGTTATCTATGTAAAATGTAGGTAACTCGAAATATTTTCTATAAGAGAAAAACATGATTAAATATGCCCCCATTTGTTAGAAACAAACGTTTATTGTTAAACTGCTTATGTTATTAAGACGAAAGACCAAAGGATTTTTCTGATTATTTTACTAATATTGTAATCCTTACTATCATGTTCAAAATTTTGGTTAAACTCTTGTTTTTGCTTTTTTTTTCCTTTTTTTTTGTCAGCGGGTGAGCCAATGTTTCGTAGATATTTTTTAGCGTCTTTTTTGGTGTTAAAATTATTTTGGAAACTTTGAGGACTTATTCACAAGTGAATTAAATTATTTAAATACTTTTCTTTTTTAGAAAATCTTCGTAAAATAATTTTTACATCAGTCACTCACTTTATGAGGTTTCGAAAAATTAACATTCCAAGATTTTCATGTCTACATTTGTTAAAAGCAGGATTCCTTGGAGAATTTAAATCAATTTGTTTTTGTCAAATAGAAATAGCATTTACCGAACATCTGCCCCAAATTGTAAAATAAAATATGCAATAAAAATATGATATTAATTAATTAGAAAAGCTTTTAATTGCTTTGAAAAATATAATCTATTAAGAGCACGATTGCCTTAAGAAAAAAAATCCATGTAGAATGAATTTTTACAAGAAGAGTTTTCATTTTTTTAAATTTTAATTAGAATAATTTATTAGGATTTAAATCGTTTAAAATTCTGTATTAATTTCAGTGTTTTAGATGATATCATTAAGTGAACAATATATGTAACTAATCGTAAATGGCAAAGCTAAATAGAGATCATTAAACATCAATATTTGAAAAACAAATAATTTAAATTTTTCATTCAAGTATATACACGTAATTTTTTTTTAATTACAGGCGACCAAGTGCGACATTATCAAAAATAAGAGCGACTAGCAAATTTAAAATCGAAATTTCTAAAATTCAATAAAACATTATATTACGCCGTACGGAGAATATTTTTCAAAAATTATATGATTACTGAGTACTCTGCAATGATCAGTGAATCATGTTATGAAGCCATTTCTTACATTTGGTCTCTGGCTGGGACACGAGAGGAAATGTGTGTACAAAAGAAATCAAAGGAAATAACAACAACAACAATAATAATAATTACTTAACAAACTTGGCAGATATATTTGGCAATATTGGTGAATTAGTGCAACTAATAAACAGAAAATTGAAAAGAAAAAAAATGCAATAACCTCGTTAGGATGTAATTTTAGATATTTAAATGTGGAAATAGTCGAAACTTGACTGGATAGAATCACGTAGGCAATCAGTGAGTCTTATAAACACAAAAAAGTGTTGATATTTTAATTAAGTTTTAATTCTGAGTGATCACTCGATGACAAAGGAAAAGGAAAGAACCAAATGGCAGAGCATATTCTAAACAATCAATAGTGTCGTTCAATGTATTAGCGATTTTTATTTCATAGGGGAATAAAAGGGAAATAGACAACAGAAAGGAAGAAGAATAATGTTTTAAATCGAAAGAAAATGCAAAGAATGTGAAATAACAAGAGATATAAAAGAATGAAGAAATGAAGAATGGAAGGAGGGGGAATTGATGATTATCAATCAAATGATGTAGCTGGTTAAAAGGAAAAAGTTAAAAAAGAAAAGAAAGAAAGAAAGAAAGAAAGAAAGAAAGAAAGAAGTGACTTGGTCTAAGACACAAAATAAGCATTAAAAAATAGAGTCATTCAATTGCTGAGAAATACGTAAATAAATAAAAAAAAATGTAAGAAAAAAATGAGTTTGTCTTGGACACAAAAATGGCATTAGAAAATAAAGATATTAAAAAGAAAAAAAAAATCCATGGCAATAAATAAATAAATAAATAAATAAATAAATAAAGAAAGAAAGAAAGAAAGAAAGAAAGAAAGAAAGAAAGAAAGAAATAAGTGATTTTGCTTAGGACACACAAAAAAAAAGCATTATCAAACAAACAGAACATACATTAGGAAAGAAAATAATTCGCAGGGGAAAAAAAAAAGAAAATTTGCGATTGAAGAAGAAAGTAAATAAAGACTTTAGGAAAAAAAATACACATGAAAAGAAAGAAAGAAAGCAAGAAAAGAAAAGAAAGAAAGAGAAGAAAGAAAGAAAGAAAACAAAGAAAAAAGTAAAACTATATAAATAAAAACGATAAAGAACCTAAGAACGAACACAGAGGCGGGGGCTAAACAATTATCATGGCGTAAAAAGGGGGGTTTAAAGAAAGGGGAAAATCAGAGAAGCTCTGATAGCAAATAAGTTGTGGCAGCAGCAGCAGTGAAAAGGAGCCTCAAAGCGCTAAATAAAAGTCGAATAAAAATAAACACGTTTGCTTTATGGCCCATAAAAAGAAGGTTTTATTGCATTTAAGGCGGTTTTTATATTTATGGTTCTCTTTTTATTGCTCTTTGCTTCCCAGTGAGTTGCCGCCAAAAATGTGACGATCGTTTAGCGTAGGACTGGGTGCGAATTTCTTCCTCATTAGCCCAATGTAAGTGTCTTTGGCGAAATCAAATTTGTTTGTCTCTCTTATCATGCCAGTGTGCGTGAGGGTGTGTCTGTCTGGGTAGCCGAGAATATATACATACGTGTACAAATCCCTACGTACTTTTCAGTTGAAAACTCCTGGTCTACGGTTGCAGGAATATGGGGTGCGTCTAAAAAAAAAAAATTGTGTACTACTGCTGTCCTTAAGGTTGTCCTTTAAAATGATTATTTACAGTTATGTGGTTTGCTTATGAGTACATTTTAAAACGTATACTGTGTAAACGTATATTTATTTGAAAATGTAAAGTTACATTACACTTATATACACGTAAAATGGAAATTAACATGCAGTTGAAAACACTCATCTATCTATCTATCTATCTATCTATCTATCTATCTGTCTGTCTGTCTGTGTAGACATCTATCTATGCGGAATTGTAGGTTGTATAATAGTATCCGAAACAAATATTTTCTGGTCTCTGGTCAGCAATTCTGATAAGGTAATTTAATTTATTGTCCCACTTATGCTAAAATATGCTTACACCATTTCCTTGTACACAGATTTGTCTTCCATTCTAACTTGAAGAAGACAAACAAAACACTCGTCTAATCGGCGAAACGCGTCGCTTAAACATTTTTCCACTTTCCTTTTGTTATATATATATATATATATATATATATATATATATATATATAGTTATATTTATATATATTATCTTATAGATGATATAAGATAATATATATATATATATATGTGTGTGTGTGTGTGTGTGTGTCCTGGGTATGACAGTAAACTACAAGGGGCAGCAAGACTTCTCATCGGGAGATTGGAGAATTTGAGGATCGTGGAACCACCTTTTAATTGCTGTTGTTCCCAGGTCCGCCCTGACCTAGGGTGGTAGCACCTGTTAGGTCCCAACTTTGGGCAAATAGTATCTCTGAGGGCTGACCAAGCTTTTTAGCGTTATAGCACACGATTGGTCTAGGAGATGGAAAACTCTTAAACGAAAAGCCTGAGGTATATTGTCTGCTTCGTCTGCGGCATATATTTGAACCGACTAAGTTTATCAATAGTTCCGAAAAGTGTGGATGGTTCTGCACAAGCCTTCACAACTTTAATCAAATCACTTGTGTGGGTTTTCTGGCGGTTTACCTTGATTCGTTCTTATTACTTGTAAGCAGTCAATATACCACATAACACCCTTGAGCGCTTAGCTTTGGAGCGGGTAGAATGGAGATCAACCTGTTTTAGTGGACTCAGCAATTTTCAATCTGATTGACTGAATCATCTTCCAGAAGCGAGAGTAAGATCTAAAAGATAAGCCAATCTAACAGTGATCTCATCTCACAATCCTCACTCTTGCTCCATATGTGGTCTCCTTTGTAAATAAAAAGCGGGTCTTAAATGCCACTTAAGATTATCGCACAAAATTTCATAACAGATCCTCATACGTCGAAACCGACGGGAGCGTCCATTATTATTATCTTATCTAGGTATTGTATATCAGGATCTCTTATGGATATAGGTGTTCTTGGATGATCTTATATATATATATATATATATATATATATATATATATATATATATATATATATATAATAGTGGGTAAACCATCGAAGAACATTTTTTTAAAATCTCCTAAATGACGCGTTTCGTCGCCAAAATGAACATTTTCAGATTAATAAAGATTTTTATCAGTGGAGCCATTTTTACAATAAAAAAGCTGATTGCTATGTCGCATCAAAACGTGAAAGACACAGAGGATCAACTTTAAATTTTAAAGTTGTTTAACTTAACCGATCTCATGTAACGATAATGATATAAATAAAAATAAATAATGACAAGAAGGCAAAAATTTCACCACCTCTAAAAATAGATGTATCTTAAATACTGCCTTGTCAAAAAGCCATAGTTTAGCTCACCAACAAGAAATATTTCAGGTCACTGGGTGTAATTGGCCCATATTTCTTTACAACTCCAACGGTGACTGAAAATGCTTACTTATAAAGGCTGTAAGAGTTTGCCATTAATAAACATACCCTTACGAATCAGACGGGCAGCGTATTTCCAACAGGATTGTGCACCGCTTCATTTTGCTGGGACAGTTGTCTCGACCAAAGTTTTCCAAATCGTTGAATAGGTCGGGCCAAGGCAACACCTTGATCTGGCATATTGTACTTCCGGTTATGGCGTATGATTATAAAATCACGTGTATAGCAAAAAAAGATAGACATCAAAAATCAAGGACAGAATAAAAGGTGTAATATCAAACATTCTCCGTAAAATTTGTGTCAAGGTACTAAATTGTACTGATATTCGCTGGTTTTTTGTCCCTCAATCGCGCTGGTGGACAGGTGGAGACAGTTTAATAAACTCTGAATAAATGGTTCCTCTCATCCTGTATTATGTTGAACGACTCATGGATTGAGCATATTGATTTATATATATATATATATATATATATATATATATATATATATATATATATATATATATATATATATATATATATATATATATATATATATAATTAGACTTGCTATATCGAGTCTAATTTGTTACCTCTTCGTCACTGAGAACCGTTCGTACAGTTGGTATGGTGTTTGCCTCCTATCGTAACTGTTTCAATTCTCGGTAGTGGATGCACACTGCTGATGAGTCCCAAATATAGGACGAAACGGCCGTCCAGTGCTTTCTGCTTTCTGTTGAGGTTTCTTCTCGACTCGATGAATTACTTAATTATGATTATTTCAAATCCTCCTAATTATTTCTATCTGTATATCCTTGCATGAACCGGTTTCTAATGCCCTGGGGTGAGTGGATTGGCGATAGTAGTCGTAGTTCAGGGAGGCACAGTCCTATGTGTAAAAGAGAAACTCGGAGAATTCCACCACGGTATTAGTGATCGACGGGCGCTATATCCAGTCTAATTCGTTACTTCCTCTTCACCGAGAACCGTTGGTACAGTTGGTATGGCGTTTGCCTCCTATCGTGACTGTTCGTGTTTCGATTCTCGGTAGTGGATGCGCACTGCTGATGCGTCCTAAATATAGGACGAAACGGCCGTCCAGTGCTTTCTGCATTCTATTGAGGTTTTTTCTAGACTCGATGAATTACTTAATTGTATATATAAGATCCCTTTTAGTTTCATATACAAAGACCTAGAACTTTAATCTATGTATTTGGAGGCATCTTTGTAGTTTTTTATACATACCTTCATTATGCTTAATATCTTTATTATTTTGTCATGTGTCAATTAAATTTCTTATTGTTCTTTAAATATTTGTAACAAAAGTTATATTAAGATTAAATAAATATTCAATTGTACTGTGACATATATTCTTAGATTTATCAAGATTATTTGTCATATTAGAAAGTTATCTATTTTTGCAAGAGAAAACTGAATGAAACAATAAGTAAAACGACTCGAGAGAACGAACGTCAAAGACTCGATTCCAATGTGAACCCTTCTCTATCTTTGAAGATTTCATGGTCATGTTGTCTCCGACGTTTTTAGTATTGGTCTCCTCACCTCACTATATATATCACCCCTTTCGTGATGATTTCAAGCCGAAATATATTTAGGATTGTAAGAGGGTGCATAAGGTAACCTGTGTGCACCTTTTTGGATTCTCCCTTCTAAGTACTGACGGAGATCGAGAACTGGCGTCTTCCGCATGATTTGATCCTAAGTATGAAACGCGTCACTTAGCAGAATTTGTCTTCTCATATTCTCGTTTGATTACTCTCTACACCTGTTCAAATTTACAAATGTCCATTTATAATATATCAGAGAGCAAAGGAAGAAAGTTTGCAAAACGTGGATGTGATGAAAAGTTATCGGTTTTATATAGAGGAACGTCAGATCTTAGGAATGGATTAACATTTTCAACAATACCTCGTCTTAAATTTAAACATTATATATCTAAACAGAATTAGAAATGAATTTACAAAAATACATACATTGTTTATGTGTACGTGAAAGCAGAGATACTTAGGACCGCCTCTTTCCATATTAGCGTGAAAACACATACATGCATATATATACATGAATGTATATATATATATATATATATATATATATATTTCTGAGATGATGTATTATGTACACTAGTTACATTATTCAGACTAATGTCCTCATCTTTGTTGCTATATATATCTCAACGTTTCGGCCGTTCTACGCTCCGGCCTTCTTTAGATGGTTGGGATGTCAAACTGAACCTTTAACTTCGTGCGCTAGGGTAGACTATTCTAGTTCCACGTGCCATGTCTAATGGATGTCAGTTATCAGTTATCTCCTGTTAATTCCCCTCTCCACCGCCTTAACCAGATATTGAATTCACACTTTTTGGGTCCTGTCACTGGATCTTTATCCACTGTGCCATGAGTCCTTGAGGACATCTGTGTGTGAATTTCTGGCTATTATAACACTAATGTCATCATTTTTTACCAGTGCTCATACTGCAATTTTCGCTGTTATCATTGCATTTTTTTTTACCAGAGCTCATATTGCAATTTTTTTTGTTATCGCTTTTCTCTGACACTCCTTATTACAGGTTCCCATATTGTATTCATTTCTATGCTTGGTCGGCTCAGGAGATTTTTGTGGCCTAGCATACGTGCTAATTCCTTAAGTTTACGAATTTTCCAACGATGTTCTTTTGTCTATGATTTCAAACTAATCCCACAGAGAGCGGTGATCTCCTTTTTCTTTCATATGTGGTCAGCCACGACTGATTAATCCAGGTCCATTCGTGTCACAACAATCCTGTGTTATTGAAGCCTTACTTTAAAGGGGGCAGCCTGTCTCCCTTTTATATTTCTTTCCACAGCTGAACTGGATGGCGCACACGCAGTCTTTAGTCATGTTCTCCTCTATGAGGGGAGTCTTACTCGGGAGAGATATCTGCGAAGTGTCGTCCAGCTTTTGAAAGTAGTTCTGATGTTATATGAACCGCAGATCTGATAGCCACTTGACATAAAACAGACAGTTTTCTGAGTGTTGTTGTCCCCCTCTTGTAATAATGTAAACAGTATATATATATATATATATATATATAAATCCATGTCAAACTTGGAAAACATTCCATGTAACTCTTGTCTTCTAAAATAACTTCATGAAATTATAAATATTTAGAGAAAAGCCAATATAAAAATGAAATTACTTCGGTTATAAGTATGCACAACTGAAGATGTAGAAAGATTAAATATTCAGATATTTCTGGCGTGTGATGCGTCTAGTCGCGCAGTTAAGCCGATCCCAACGTCATTTTTGTTTATAATTTTGCAACTTTACACACATTATATATATATATATATATATATATATATATAAAGAGGACCTTGACGTCAACACTAAATGTCGACAGTATGTTTTACTGCGGGAGTATGCTGATTGTGTTTAGCTAGAAAACAATTGTCTCGTTGTAGATTTATCTCAGAACATTAATGGCGGAGTTGGAATGTGAGACCGGGTAATAAAACTTCATGTAACAGCAAAACTATAGATATAAACAAACAATAAGTGTGTATTAATAAAACTAGGGTATACATAGACAATAGAATACTTTTGCATGTTACAAAACAATGATCATGAAAAAACACATTTAAACTATTGAAGATGTTTGTGAAGAAGTAAGTGTAACAAGAGTGTGTTATAGACGCATTTTGTGAAAGAATTCAAAAACCGATAGAGGACCAAGAGAAGCGTTCTTATCTACGCGCGGCCTACATCTTACCGTTCCTGGGTGAAATAGAAAAAATTGAATGACATCATATCACTCTCTATTCCTAGGATTAAGGCGCATCCTCTAGCGACGGTTTTTTCTTAGGAAAATAAAGTGGAGTAAATCTTCATTTTCATACATGAACCTAATCATCAATATACATTTTTATTTTTATTAAAACATGAAATATTTATGCAAATTTGGTTTAAGTAAAACAGAATACTGTATCTGTTTTATCTTAAAATATTTTCTCTCCTCGATTAATTTTCGTATATTGAAATTATGAAGGGATTCTCTACAGTACATATTTGTTTTTCGATATTTAAAAGATTTTCATTGAATTAAAATTTATGTTCTGTGATTTAAATTTTAATATAGTTCACAAATTATATTTAATTTGGAACAAACTGTAAATTGCGTGGATGTGGTGTCATTTTTTAGTTTAAATATGTATGATACCATGTGAATTGTACATTATATCTAGCCGAATAATTGTAAAGAGCTTGTTGGTAGATTATATGTGATTTTATGATTTTATGAGTAATTTAAGATAAGTAACTAAAAATTGAAGTCAATTTTAGCAGATGCTATTTAAATTTTACTAAGTGTTATTGTATTATCAACCAGAAACTGCCTTGTATTTTGTAATTTTTGTGTTACTGTATCATGTCTTGCCGAATTGTGCATTGAGTTGTCATATGACAAATACATTTTGGTTGTATATATTAAATTTTACAAAAGCATTCGACTTTGTGAATTCCCTGAACTGGAAAACGTTGTTAAAACTGAAAACAAATATTTACTATTCACCGCTTTGCTTTCGTTCAGTTGTGCGTGTGTGCGTGTCTGTGTGTGTGAGTCCTTCGCTCTCTCTTTGTGGCGTGTGTCTCTGTGTATGCGTGTGTACAAACTCCGTCAAAAATTGTATATACACTTCCGGATAGTAGAAAATTGTACTGATATTGTAATATTAAATTTATTCAGGCACCACGAGATTTATACAAATTAACTTTGAACTCTACAATCACAAGAGAGGTTCAAAATGGTTGGCCTTTAGCTTCCAGACATTTATTAGTACAGGGAAATAGAGCTTGGCAATTTTGACCAAAGTGTCCAGGAGGATTACTTAAAGTATTTTCAATTTCTTGACTAAAAGAAAGACAAATCTAAATTCAAATGCTGAGGCGATCTGTTATATAAGGTGGCACACAAAATGCATCAATTCTCTGAAAATTTTTTCTTCTGAAAAATATAGTTCAGAATTACAATCAAATATGTGCAGTTAATCTGGATGTTCTGCTCTAGAACTGTGATCCTAGATCTTCATATGCTGAGTAAGTCCAACATATATATATATATATATATATATATAGGTTCCTGAAAAAAATATAACGGTTGAGCTCTCTGGGGAAGGATGTGTGTGTTTGTAAACAGTGACTATTACGGCTATTATAGCAAGACTCTTCGGCAAGCGAATCGAGTTCTCTCAGTTACTGTGTGTTTATTTTTTTAAAAAAGCGCTAGAATTCACCTTCCCCCTGCAGTGCGCCGAAGTCTTAGTGGTAGCATCTTCTACTGATGCCAATTCAGCCGGGTTTGGGACATAGAGGCAACCGGACGTCTAGCCACACTGAAGAGCTATGATACAGCGATAAATACTTGACCATGTTCATAATTGCAAAACCGAAAATAAAACGATACACAGTCGAAATTAAACGAATTATACCATAATCAGTGGAATTTCAAAGAGCTCTCTATTCTTCTACTTTTCTGTATATATATATATATATATATATATATATATATATATATATATATATTGATTGTAATTTTATAGCCAATGACACGCAGGTTAGGTGTGGCTCATTCTCTTCAGAGGCTCACTTTTCTTGCCTTACGTTCTATTACCAATCTCTTCTAAGCTTTCCAAATACAAGCTAAATGCGGAAACCCTTTTTTTGGGATGTCATGATTAATTTCGGGTTTCCCGTTTTTAAATTCCTTACTACGTATGCAATAATGGAAGGGTCGGATGTTATTTTTATTTACTACAACGAATCTCCATTTTCCATACAAAACAACAAATTACATGGAAAAAACAAACAAAATTCAAATTATATTATTGTTTGAGAAATTTTTTTGAAAGTACAATTTCTGAGTAGTAATGGGTTTATCGATTCAATCATATATATGCAAAAGGGTGCAACAAAATACAATGTAGAATTAAAACTGAAATGTATTTTCTATTGTTTCCCTCTTTCTTATATATATATATATATATATATATATATATATAATCGTACGTTACGTACTAGAAGAAAAGTCAAGAATAATTAAGAAACTATACGTAGGCAAAAAATAGCCATTCTATACTTGTTATTCTTATTGTTCTAGGTATTTTCTTTAGCATTTTTGAGGAAAATATACTAATTACGAATTGGCCAGGACGCACAGATTGAAGGTATTACATACATAATTGTTGTAGAGTGTTATGTCTTCATTGAGTGTTCTTCACTTTTTCTCTTTGTTAAAGGAAATACGTTTACAAAAACGCCAAGCTAGTGAGTAAGCCCGTTTCGTTTAAAAATGTTTGATCTACACTGGAAGATCCATAATGTTACTGTATCAAGATAAGTTTAATAAATATAGAAACAAAATGGAGATCAATAATCTAAACTTCCATAGATATGTGGTGAAAAGACGAGAAAAAAAATCCTAGGGAACCTAATTGAGAAATGATTGTAGAAACAAATGACGGATTTAAGCACATATCACCCAGTAGATTCCCCGTTCTAGGTGGAAAATCTGGCCGACGTCCTTCGGATGAACCGAGAGAGGAATTGAAAAAGAAGTTCCAGGCATCATTAAGGAAGACATTCTTCCGAGACGGGATCAAATTTTGATTTTCGTTTGACATTAATATTTTAGTCCTAATTCTCCCCAATTTCAATCATTCTAATATGATTTTTAGACACACAGTAACGTCATTATGAAAAGACTATATTGTTCAGAGTCAGATGTACACTAACATAATAAATACTTGACCATGTTCATAATTGCAAAACCGAAAATAAAACGATACACAGTCGAAATTAAACGAATTATACCATAATCAGTAGAATTTCAAAGACCTCCTTATTCTTCTATTTTATATATATATATATATATATATATATAAACAATATGCCTGGCCGCATACACAATTCCGTAAAATCCTTGTCGAAAACACAATTATACTTAAACATGAAAACAATAAAAATTCTTGAAGCTATATACATAAAACTGTTGAAACCTAACCTAAACAAAATAAACTATGAAATCTCCACAAATATCCTTAAATGTCTATGATTGGTAACAGTAGCCATTGGTTAAATACCAACGGCTAACATACTTAATACTTCTTGAATTGACTCTCGCGTGGTCATGTGTGACGTCATGAGCTGCGGTGCGATTTTCGCTTCCAGCGTCTTATATGCACATGGTTATCGTTGCTTGGAAATCATCCATATGAACAGAATCAGACTCTCATCACATTCTTGTCCGTGTATTGCTTAATATATTGTACAGTAACTGTCATCTTTGATAATGACTTATGTAAGCCGAAAGCTTAGATTGGATTAAACAAATATTGTGATTTTCTTTCTTCGTTTAATGATAATGTTATTAAGCTAATCCGACGTTATGAAAAGAATTTACATAAAATAAATAGACAACACTTGTCTATATTATTTAATGAAACATGTATCAATGAAAATAAGCTGCCTAAATATATATATATATATATATATATATATATATATATATATATTCGACGTATGAGGTTCAAGCAGATCAGTTTCCAGGAAACCGACAGCCCGACACCGGCACATGAGATTTGATTATAGTGGTGAAGGCCTCGTGCAGGATCATCCACACTTTTTGAAGGGACGAATACAGAGACCTGGTGCACCGAATAAAGACAAGTTGTATCAACACGGAAATATTCACTCTTCTTTAAATTACGACAGCAAAAGTCTTGTTCATGAATATGAAAATAGACAAAACTAGTCTAAATTATTCAACGAAAGAAATCTCAATATATATATATATATATATATATATATGTGTGTGTGTGTGTGTGTGTGTGTGTGTGTAAGAAAGAGGGAACCAAGAAAAAACATTTCAGATTTAATTCTACATTGTATTTTGTTCCATCCTTTTACATATAGATGATTGCATCGATAAACGCATTACTAGTCAGAAATTGTACTTTCAAATGATTAACTCGTAACATAAGATTTTTTCATTTAATTACACATAATTGATCTCAGATATCTGAACTTTTTATATCGTATATTTCTTCTTTTTTATGTAAAATAATAGTAATTTACCCGAATAACATAAAACCTGGAAATTCCTAATTATTATTATTCGTCGTTTTAAGTAACACTACATATTGAGTAAGTTTATTTCAGTATATTACTAAGTTTATCAGGTTGGTAACTGCCATGCCGTAGAACTCCGAAAGAATTAATATCGTAATACTGTATTATTTGTACATAGGTGGTGATTCTCTTATGCTAACTTTCCTGTCTGTTACCTAAAAATATTTATTGAAATAAAACAACATAACTTATTCTTTAGGGATACGCAATATTAACAATTAAAGTAAAGACAAAGATATTGAGATATCAGAACTAGATAAAGGAAAAAGTGTCGGAATAATGAATATAAATGAGGTCTCACAAGTGGACTTTTGGAATATTTGGAAGATTTCCCAAGTGATATGTGCTGTATCGAGTTTAAAATGTGAGAGTCTAGGGATTTAAAAACTGATCGTTGTCCTAACTACAAGACATTTTTGGGTTATAACCGTTTGAATTTAATCAAAACAAGCTAGTATTTTTAGATAATATGTTCTGAATGGTTGCATTCTACATGGTGTTTGTAGATTAATTGGAATCTTACTGAAATGAACACTATTTGTGACAGACAGGTTTTACATGACAGTCTTTCAAAAATTATCTATATCGAGCGAATGGGGATGTCCTACAAGGCACAATTCAGTCAAATTCTCTGATTTTTTGTGTGCAATAAATTTACCTTCTTATAGGAATTGAGTAAGTATCCAAGAAAATTTTCTTTACAATTTCCTATACTATATTTACTAATCATAAATGGAATGGAATTCATTTTGAATTGATTATATGAAAATATAACAGAGGTATTCAGAAACATACATCAAATTCATCCTGAGTTTTTGCAATTTCTTTTAAAATATAAATATTATTTATTCTATTTCTTTTCCTCAAAGAGTATATTTCAATATCGGCCACTAATTATTTTGACACATGATGACCAAGTAATGTACTAATGCATATAAAATATAAGTTTGAATATTGATATATTTTCCTGTAAAGAATTTGTTAAAAATGCATCCGATTATACACACTCTGTTGTGCAAAAGCATAACTTTTACTTCGCAATTGTAATCATTATAAACATTATAAACCTTTTATTGTTTAATATCATCAGAAACCCTGAACAATTAACCGTTTATGCGTTATTTTTAGAAGAAAAAAAAAATACACAAGATTAATTAATGTTTTTTTAATATACATAATATCTTGATCCTAAAATCAGTTTCCAAATATTACTGCTTTTATTTTCATTTCGATACCTCTTACATATACGCTAAAAAATACAATTTTTTAATCTGCTGAATTTTTATTTCTACACTTATATATACAAAACTATAGACTTTGAGTAGTTTTAGCAGATTTTTCTAAATTTATGACTTCACAGTTTAAGAAGAATTTAAAACAGATCGTTCGTAGAAAACATTTTCTGCAAATGGCCGTCATGCTTTAAGTAAACCCAAATGCCTTGTAAAAATCAAATTAGCCCAGATGCATGGCGCCATTTAAATTTTACAGAGGAAAAATTAAAAAAAAGAATTACAAGTCAAATGAACCTTAGAAAGAAAGATAATCTTTCAATATATAAAAAAGGAAAAAAAATGCTTCAAGAGACGGGTAATATACAATAATTTAAAGTCATTTAAAATGAGCGCCAGTAGAGTTTTAAAATTCTACTGCCGTCTGTTCACGTTACCTGGCAGCCCAGCTGGGGATGATTTTCGGTCTATGTTAAATATGTTGACTACTATTCTTTTGACTGTTTGCCTAACAGGATTTCATATTATTTAAAAAAACAAATATAAATTTTGATCCAACTTTTTAAATTTAATGAAACCTAATTTATTTTCTTAAAATGGGAAAATGTTTAAAATATGAAAATACAAACATCATAATCACCATGCCTACAGACAGAACCCAAAGTGGTGGTGGAAGTCTCAGACCAATAGAGTGTATGTGTGCGTCTACATGTCTGTATGAGGAAGTGTAAGTTACTCTGACGGCGCAGGCGGTAGATCTGAAAAGCGTCAAGAACACCCCTACACGCTCCATGTTGAAAGGGACATTGCTATTAATAAAAGTTACGGTCTTCAAACAGAAATAGAATTACAAGTACGTATATGTGTAGGCCCAAATACATGGATGTGCATCCGCGAATAGACTCAGATTCATGGATGTGTTTGTGTGAACTAAAATGTGTACATCTGTATGTATGTTTTTCTATGTGTATGAGAGTGCCAACCGAAACAAACACAAAAGTAACTCTCCTCCTACCACCAAACATAGTCAAACAATCATAAATAGATCCAATTTTAAAAAAATAAACAGTTTGATGATACGAGGGTTACAAAATAATATTCATACAACTGAAAATGTTAGCTCTATCACGGATATTGAGCGCTTTCTACTAAGTACTACTGCGTATATAAAATAATATATATATATATATATATATATATATATATATATATATATATTTCTGTATAATATGTGTGTGTGTGTACATATGTCTTATATAAGGAATAGAAATTTTACGC